>JAQFZW010003917.1:0-11597 GCA_034687055.1 Heteromurus nitidus | reverse complement strand
ACGGGTCGACATCTTCATTTTTATATAAAGACTAATATTTGTAAGAAACTTCCAACTTTCGAATATTAAGGGGGGGGCGGGGGTGACAAAATGTTTACCCGCACCGGGTACCAAAACCTCTAGCGACGCTACTGCCCACACGTATTCTGAACTTTTGGGGAGATGTGTTCCAATCAGTGGCGGTGGCGATTACAACATTGAAGAAGATGACTAAATCAATAACTTCCCTGTAACTGGCACAAGTAGATTTCTCTCATTTGACATGTAATTCACTTCAAAATTTATTGCTTTAGTAAACAATCAGAATTTGATGGAGAACGAATCATATTGAGATTCTGATGTCGAAAATCCAAATTAAATTGTTCACTAAAACGAAGACATATAAATATTTACGGCGACAGTTTTTATAAAGTATGGGACATGTCATTACATCAAAGCATGAAGAATTGACAATCGAGATTCTTCGTTGAATTTCAATTGTGGTTATCAACATTAACATATTCTGGCATTAAGCAGAGGTAGCTTACAACTTTCTCATAAAAACTTAATACTCACACATCCGCTCCGCCAATTATGGAGCAAGTGACAACCTCATTATTTTCATTAAATAACCACACGTTACGTTATGCATAAAACACATTGGAGCTAAACTTGCATTGAAAAAAAAATGATGAGCAGCGCAACCATCACTTTGTGGTTTTTGTTTTGTGGCCATTAATTCCTTTCTACAAAAAGTTTGCTTTTCCATCATAAACATTTATTCATTCTTCGCATATACCGACTATTTTATAATCTTTCTGAGTTAAAATGAAGATTAGAGTTTTAATTGAGATTTCTTTCATCACATTTTCATTCGCACTTAAAACGGATCCTCGTCACCCACACAAAAACCAATACCTGCCAAAGCCGAAACCTCTCATTTCAGATGAAATGTTTGAGTTTTCCATAAACGAGGACAATAATCTTCCAACATTTTCAAACCTAACAAACATTATTCCTCAAGCTAATTGTTTCGTGGAAGTGTCAAACTACAACCATATCGATTTAGCTCCTACCACAACCCCAATTCTTCTTCGGGCTCCTCAACGACCACTTTTTCGGAGGGAGTGGCTCCCACTCCAAAATTCAACGATGACACCTCCAAACAGTTTAAATTTTTCCTGGAGAATCCCAACAAATTACAAATGTGCTCACCCAAAATTTTCGAAATTTGTCGATAGGCAAATAGTTCGGAAGAGTTTGCTATCAATTTGCTTGTCTCTCAATTTCTTTCGTTTCACTTTGAACGCAAAACCTTGGAACTGTGAAGTTCACGTGAGCCTCTATCCCCCGAATTACGTTAACTATAAACCTGCTAACAATACTTTGCTGCGGTATGAAAGTTTTCGAGGTCACGCCTTCATCCCTTTTTATCAATATGAGCAGCCTTTCAGCTACCGAGAACATAGACAAAGCATCAGAGCTGTTCGCCTTCTGCCAAGCGCGAATCCTTTGAAAATACTTGTAACAGTTGAAAGCCAATACGAGTCTCTTGCTGATAAACGATTACTTCTTGGTTGGATTCGGATCCAGCTAACCCACACATATTTATCTCCACCACATCATCTCTTTCTCATTTTTTGGATGGATGATTCGGATCAAAACATAAAATCAGTTATGACACTAAACATGTGTCTCCACTGTGATCTGATGACGTCAAGTATAGTCAAAAATATTTCTGCCCTCCGCCCATTTTCGTTTTGGGACGAAAACTTTCTCGATAAGTTAGAAACTCTTGCATATCCATCCTACAACTTGCAAATGTTTGCAAGGATTTACTCTAATAATTTGAATATTGCCTCCGAAAATAGTCTCTTCAAGGATTGGTTCATGAAATGTGATTACTCTATGTCAACAGACGATCACGCTACTCTAGGTATAGATAACTCAATAATGTTATCCCGAGTTTTGGCCTCTTTGTGGGCCTCAATTTTGAAAAACTTTACATTTGAAATTCCCGGCAAATCGCAAGTATGTTTTAGCGGGGAATTAAAGCCGGTAGGCGAGCTAAATGTGGATGCTGATTATTTATGGGAATATATTCCAAATGCGATTTCGATAAATGTAATCCATTTCGCGGATAACATTGATTATAACTTCCATCAAACTGTTGCACTTCACCCCAGGTCGTTACGGTTTGTGGGATGTGGAGCGCCATCTGTAGGATGGTTAGCTATTGAAATGCTAGTTTCCGTGTTTGACCCATATATTTGGAGTATTTTTCTGGTAACTGTATGTTCTGCCCCCGTGGGGCTATTCATAATGAGCCATTATTACGCCGAAATGAAGCATGAAACTCGAAGCAGACCAACTCTTTTAGATTCTTGTTTAGCCACAATTAAAACGTTTGTCGAGCAGGGGACCCCATTTTCAACCAAATTTCTTAGGTATGAAACACTAAAATTGTTGGTGGGGCTTTATCTTTTGGTTGCCATGGTAATATGCTGTGCATACAAAAGTAAGAACATGAATAACATCATTGCACCGAGGCAAGTAACGCCGATGGATTCTCTTAAAAGATTTATTGAGAATGGATACAGAGTTTACACACGAATTAAAGAAGTGCCAGATCAGTTCCGGCCAGGGTATTGGGATTTAGTTGACTCGTTGAATTATCAACTCAATCAGCATAATGTTACCGTTACAGGGTACGACATACGCAATAAAGGAATCCAGTTAGGTATACATTCTGAGGTTGAAAATTTGATCAAGTCCAATTTTCTCATAAGATTCGGCACGGAAGATTTGGATAAAAATTGGAAGAATTTTAAAAATATCGAATATCTTTATAAAAATGTCAAGTTGCCACTGGAAACCACTCAAGTCCTGAAAGATTTAGAGGAATATTCTCTCTTGAGGAATATGGATAATTCATGGAAAGCGTTATTCCAGGAATTTCAGAAAAATATTTTAGTACAAAACTTAAAGCAATGTGAAAAGAGTGTTTTCTTAATCCCAGAGGTGGATGCGTATGGGATTGGCGTAGAGTTGCAAAGTGGGCTACATCCAAGGCTTACTGTGGCTAAGGAAATCGGGCTCGTGGAAAAGATTGGACTTACGTTGGGCGGGTGGGTACCTCCATTTTTGATAAGGAGAATGAAGAGATTCGAAACGAGTGGAATTTTTGAGTGGTGGAATATAAGAACGAGGAGCAACAAGAATATTCAGTTATTTGAAAAGTTTGCTAAGGGCAGAGTTCAGCCTGCGGATATGTCGGGAAATGTTATAATTATTTTTCTTATTTTAGCTGTCGGCTATTTGTTGGCGGCGACTACATTTTTCTGGGGGTGGTTTCGTAAAATTCTTTGGTTGGAGAAAACCAATGCTTGCGCATGTATAACTAAAGGTGTTATACTTGTGAATTAAAAATATAATATTGAAAAATTAAAATCTTTATTTAATGTCGAATTTAATACCTGAACTGTAATTTTTAGCATTACACACACGTATTTATCAATTTTAATTAATGTATTCAGCATTGATAAAATAAGAGAATAAAATCTTAAATAAATTAACAAAGGAAACACATGAATAACAAATCGAAGTGCCATACTTATCAATAAAATTGTGATCCATCATTGGTTTGTATGCTCCGAGAATTTTATTGATGTTTGTCGAGATTACGATAACAAACATGACGCAAGCTCATGCAGGAAAATATAAAGAGTCAATATAATATGCAAAGGCTTATGGCGAATGCAACCTGCAAAATATATAATTCCATTTATTCAATATTCCCAACGAAACGTCAGTCGTTATCCGTA
Organism: Heteromurus nitidus; assembly: GCA_034687055.1. NCBI lineage: Eukaryota > Metazoa > Arthropoda > Collembola > Entomobryomorpha > Entomobryidae > Heteromurus > Heteromurus nitidus. The sequence continues at coordinate 7,794 of JAQFZW010003917.1, read as the reverse complement.
TCAGTTGTTATACATCAAAGTCTGACTGAATGAATCACGAATCACGCGACAACGAAACTCAACTTCAGCATTCCGTTTGCATCTTCCGAACAAGCTGATACCTCTTTAATAAGTTTTAATTCAATTTCAATTTGTGAAACCTTCAGGCCATCATACATTCCTTCTTTAATAAAATTGAAATATGGAAAAATGGCAAGTGGACTGGATTACGGAGAACCTTGTTGAACTTCAGGGCACTACAAGATGCACTGTGAGATTATTAACCGCCCTCCAATCGAGGAAAATTCTGGATCCGGGTGAAATTGATGAACTGGTATTCCAATACTTAAAAATATTATTCAATTATTATAGGAAACTGTAAGTTTGTCTTATGAAGGAAATCATAGGTTGGTAAATTCGTTATAGGATGATGAAGTTAGGACAGAACGAAGAGTTAAGAAGTTTTACGACATTCTCTTGACAAGGGATTGCTACGATATTCTTACCGACGAACTTGCGAATTGTAGTCAAACTGGAGCAGAGAAAATACTACGAAATGGAAAAGAGCTTCAAGTTTCCAATGGCCAAGGGATGCAGCGTGGAATATCAGAGGCCAAGAAGTTTGCACGAGGTCCCGATGGACTTCAAGATTTTCTAAATTCCAGCGACAAGAAGGTTTTATTAATCTATACAATGGATGTCAAGGTGACAATGAAGAAGATTCAAGACAACATGAACATGGCTCTATCCGTTGCTAAAAATCGTCGACATTTACGTGAGAAGCTGCGGGAAAACTCGGATCCTCTCAAGTTGTACCTTTTCAAATGTGGGGAAATTCCCGACTCGGAGTTTATTGCGGAAATTGTTTCCTTGTCTTCAAACGGAGCGAAAGCAATTCTTCTTGCAAAAGATAACAGATGTTCTCGTTTAGAAACCCAGGGCGCGCAGAAAACGGCAACGGATACTCTTCGCTGGACAGATTTGAAATACTGGTTTCAGGAGGAGCTGCTGGAGAAGGAAGTGAAGTATCAGATGGGTTGGGAGTCTGTTAAAGTAAGGACGGTTTTTGAAGACGCTGGAGAAAAAGACGACATCCAAGATGAGCAACTCCTTATGAGTTTGGCCAACGACGAAACACCTGCGATTTTTCGAGGTCTTCCTGAAGCATACAGTTATTACGTCGAAAGGAAGATTCGGCCCAGATATGTGCTTAATCAAAATGTCATTTTCAACCTGGAAACTAGCGACATATTTCTGCTCACTGGAATCGAGAGTGGAGAGCTCTCCCAGTACCTTTCTCGCTGTAGGCATTCCAGCGACAACTCATGGAGTCAAGTGAACCAATTGTCAGTGAACTACATTACTCTCGAACACACCGACCACTTTGAGAAGATCTGTGAGTTGGCGAAGCAGAAGGAACGCAGCGAGAGAGGGAAAGTCGTTGGCGTGCACTGGGTCCACCACGACGATGGGAACTTCATCTGGGTGAAATCAGGGAACGGAAGCATGAAAAGGATACAGGATGCCACTGCGAACATGACGGAGGAAAATGAGCGTTTTTCGGAAAGTGAATTTATTTCTCATCTTGACACACGCGCCAAGGAATATGGGAATTCTCCTATTTTAATTGCGGACACGCCTGGAATGGGCAAGTCTACTCTGCTCCAAAGTCTGGCCAGAAAGATCCTTGAGCAATGCTCTGGGACGAAGATAGTCCTCTTCGTCACGTTTAGTGACCTTGTCAACTTAATCAAAACGAATTTGATGAATGATGCCGAACTTCGAGTGGACACGTTCGAGAACACGCTGCTCCAATTGACAACTGAATGTGGTCCTGAGCTTGGAAAATGCCTTCTAAAAAGCATTTCGTCTAAAAGTCGGAAGGAAATCAAGATGGAGCTGATGTTTGACGGATATGACGAGCTCAACTCGGATGACTTGCCGCTGGCAAAGAAAATCTTGACTCTAATTCGAAACTCTTATCATTCCGCCAGAATCTGGGTGGCAACAAGACCCCACCACATGCACGAACTCGAGAACCAGCTTCACGTCGTTGGCTTCACAATTCTCCCGTTCGACGAGTCCGACCAAGAAAACTTTCTCGTCGAATTCTGGCAATCTGAAAAAATCAAGAAAGAAGACTCCTCGAATTGTACAAATACTCGTCCGGATTTTCTTACATTTGCGAGACATTGTCTAAATCATGTGAAGCAAATTTGGGTAAAAAAGTCTGAAAAGGAAGATATTTGCGGGGTGCCTCTTCGTTGCCTGCTTGTCGCCAAGGTTTACCTCGATGACTGCCTCAGCTTCACGAGCAGAGACAAACGGATAACGAACTCGGAGCCTCGCCTGTCGCTCAACGTGATCTCAATCAAAGACTTGTTCGAGGCTCTGATTCAGAAAAAGCTCGAAATTTACGCGAAGAAGTACAAGAAGCGATTCCGACCCGACATGAAGAACAAGCTTCTCAACATCCACTACTTCTATGCTCTCCAGCTCCTCTTCCCAAAACATGCACCAGCTTTCGAAGCAGCGCTGACAGTGGGCAGTGTCCCCATGAAAGACATTTTGAATCTTGGAATTGTGGAGTCTGCTACTTTTGAGCTGAGGGATAACCCCCCAAAATTCGGCCACAGAACGATTCCCGAGTTCCTCGTGGCGCGTTTTGTAGCTGAGAACCTTCGTGAGGAGGAAGGGGACCCTGTGAAGGAGGTAGTGCATCAATCCTTTGCAAACTACGACGTAGGCAACCTTTTATTTGATGGAGTCATACGGACTGTAGAGTTGGAACAAGAAATTCTCAAGTTGAAATTTCCTTTTCACAAGTTTGAAAATCAAGCATTGGTCTTCTTTCTCGACTCGTTGCTGCAAGGCTTATCTCTTGACAAGCCCCCAAAACTTGAGAAAATCGTTCGTGGACGACATCTAGCAGCCACGACATCAGCATGTGTCCATGGAGATCACCTTAATCTTTTCAAGGCATTGAGAAACGGTTTCGAAATAATTGATATCACGACACTCGTCATGGCAGTCACCCAATCCAGCATACTATTTCTGCAGTACATTTGCACGACGTACAATGTCAACCTGGTGGACTGTGACAGCGTTACGGAACACTACACCCTTCTTCACGTTGCAGTAGAAAGTCGTGGGTTTTCATATGTTGAGTTCCTCCTCAACTGCCAAGGCTTCGGGCAACTTGTGAAAGATTACCATCCTTCCATTCAAGACTTGATTAACACAGTCGTTGCCGATTCAAATCGGAATCCCGAGTGGCGCATCAAAGAGAAGATTCTAATTCTCCGCAAACTTGTCGAACTCAACAGGGGACTCCTGACGTATAGAGCTAACATAATCAATCAAAAACCATACACATTCCGACAGTTTGATCACGTCGAGCTCACCTTGGAGCTACTAAATTTGGGCGAACACCCTCTCGCCAAGGGCGAGGACGGCTCAACCTTGTTGCATTCATGTTGCATTCTCAGCGGCGATGACTTCCACCGAGTGACTACGAAACTAAGTGAGGAGGAAGTGAAGAAACTGGCCAACGCAAATATAATTTTCGATAAATCAAGCGCCCTTCACAAAATCGCGCAGCACATGCGTCACCCGAAGAAAGAAGCTCTGGAACTACTTTTAAAGCTGGGAGCTAATTTTGCAGTGGTCAACTCAAAAGGACAAACTTGTCTTCATGTCGCCGCCATTTGCGGAAATAAGGAGGCAGCTCGCCTTTTCCTTGAATTAGGGATGCACGCAGTAGTCAACTTGAAGGATGAAGAGGGTGAAACAGCACTGGACCGCCTTCTGATGAGGAGGATTAAACGACAGGTCGTCTTGCGATTTGGCGTCTCCGGACTTCACGTTTCCACGACAGAAAATCTTCCTACGACACAAAATCCTTTAATGCAATTTGTCATCGTATTTCCAAATTCAGTTACTATTTTGAGATCCGGAAGCTTAAATCACTAAGAAAATAAAACTGCTTGATATGGTGCTTTCTTGAATACACATATGAGATATGCCAACCTGCAAATTTTTTGATATCTACCCTTGCAAATTTCGAAGTTATGGTGAGTCAAAATGTCCAGAATGGTTGAAAACGGTAACGTTTTGGTGCCCCAAATATCACTTAATATCTTAATATGGCTTTACTCCCCTGTTTCCGCTGGAGCGGTTCCCTAATTTTTAAACTGATCGCCGGATTCGTGTTCGTCAACCTAAAATACGAGGAGGTTATACGGGTGTAATTCTAAAATTGTGGTGGTTGACATATCGTCGTAGATAATCCACAATAACATGAATCCAAAAGTGGCTAAAATAACCGTTGCATAAATGTAGTGGTTTATCGGAGGATATATCCGATGGTGATTTTAGCCACTTTTGGATTCATGTTATTGTGGATTATCCACGACGATATCTCATTTGTCTTCAACCAGGCACCATATCAAAAAAATAATTTTTTGGTGATTAAGCTTCCGGATCTCAAAATAATAACACTTTTGTTAGTACACTTTCAGTTTCACACAGAAAAATATTTAACGTGGCTTTAATAGTTCAATGCAATGATTCATGCCATAAAAACCTTTGTTTGTGCAAATGGGAATCAATTCTCCCTTCACAGCACTTGCGGAGGTATCTGACATTCCTCCGCAATAACTGATTTGGTGTTCCACAGAAGTGTCCGAATTGAGAACTGATTCTCATTTGCACAGGGAACGGATTTTATGGCAAATTTAATCACTGCTTTCAGGGCTTGGAAATTAGATGTACAGTCACTGGAAGTCCACCTGTCGTTTGAAGATTTTCTGTCGCAATTCTTCCCTTTGGAGACCGGAGACGTCAAGTCGCAACACGACCTGTTGTGTAACAGAGAAACATGAAGCGGTTTGGATTGAAATACATCGGGGAACTGCTACTTAGCTACGGCGCCACACTAAAAACTGACAATGGAACTACTCTCCACCAACTCGTGTCGAGAGGAAATATTAGCCTGGATCCAGTCTCGTTAATTATGAATCACGCCCATGCTACGGACGTTAACGTAAGGGACATGGCCCACAACACGCCACTCCACACTTGCATGAGTTCTAACAACAGTGAAGGCATCTTTGAAATGGCGAACCTGTTGTTGCAAAAAGGGGCGGAACTAGAAGCAAAGAACAACAAGGGAGAAACGCCTTTCCAAATTTTCACTCGGAGGGAGACGGGGTATACTGCAGATAAGCTGAGGACCTTGGCCTTGTTTGTCTCGAAAGGTGCTTTAGTAGATTCCGTGAACACAGCTCAGACTGCCTTCCTCTTCGCGATTCGAAACTCCGATTTAATCCCATACGATGATTTCGAGATGTTAGCGAATTCACTTGTGAAACAGGGAGCAGAATTAAGAAACGACGAAGGAGGAGACACACTGTTCCACGAATGCACCATTAAACAACGGCTAAACGGAGTCAAGTTCCTTTCGCTACATGGAGCAAACGTGGACGGTCACTACGAAGGCGGGATGGCGCTTCATACAGCCTCGACTACACGATCCCCGAAGGAAGAATGTAGTCAGCAATCGACTCACTCCACTGGCAAGATAGTTCAAACAAAATGAGAATTCGACGTGTCTGCAATAACTTGGCCAATATGATTTTACTCATGATGTGGTTGGTTGTGGGAGATCAAAAATATTTGTAATGTATGCTAGCAATGTTCATTCATTTTTGAAACTTTCATCCGCTAATTAAAACTTTTAAAGGAATTGCTAAATAATATTTATAACAGTGGAATTTAATAACTTGCACCATGTGTTTCACACAACACATTTTTTTGTATTTGTCCGAACAAATTTATGTCTGCCAAGCCTAATTTAACTAACGATTACCTGCCACTAAATCAATAAATTCTATTTGCATGTCCACGTCAGCGAGTTTAAAATCATTAAAACAGTCACAACTGGGTCTTATGAAAAGCTTCTCTCCGAAGCACCAAATGCATATACAAGGACATCGGTTATGTTCGGCTCAGCTACGATATAATATGTAGTTATTATGTACATAAACGTTAGAAGGCAAAAGAAAAACAAGGCTTTAAGTAGGAACATTTATTCTGTCAGAGCCCACTACATAACCCAAGGGAAACGACATAAATGCTGGAACTCATAAGTTTTTACAATAATTGTGGTTTTTGACGCATTCGCTCCCAGAGAAAATTATTTTGCTATATAATAGATTGAACTATATTGCATATTTCTTCGAGATGATGGCGTTATCAATAATCTTAATCTTCTCAATCCTAACATTTTCTTATTTATTTGAAACGGGGGTTTCCCAAAAATTTAGAAAGGTGACCGAGGACATGCTTCAGTTTTATAGGTACGGAGAGGAAAAGCCTGGTGACAGCCTCCCAAAAATAATTCACCTCACGAATATCCTTCAATTATCCAAGAACTGCTTCGTCGAAGTATCAAACTTCAACTATCTAAATTTAGCTCCGTTCACAATCCCCGTCCTTCTTCGTTCACCAGAAGCACCTCTTTTAAGAAGACGTTGGGGCTCCATTAAAAACTGGCACACGAGTATCCCAGATGATTTAGGGTTTCCTTGGAAAACCCCACTAACTTCGCGCCTTTGTCCTCATTCAAACCAGTCAAAACACAAATTGACAGATAGGAAAAGTCGTGAGGAGAATCTTCTCTCAATTTGTTTGTCCCTTGACTTCTTTCGATTTACTCTGAAGGCGAAACCTTGGAAGTGTGAAATTCACGTGAGCCTCTATCCTCCGGATTATGTCACATTTACACCATTCAAATCTAGCCGTTACGAAAGTTTCGTAAATGGCAAATTCAACGCCTTGTATCATCACGAGCAACCTTTCAGCTACTCATCCTTCAGACAGGAGAAAGTAGTTCTTCGTCTAATACCCACTGGAAATCCTCTCAAAATTCTTGTTACAACAGAGAATTTGCGAGGTGGAGCCAACTATCGGACTCCAGAGGAAAAACGGTTGCTCCTTGGTTGGATTCGGATTCAGATGACCCACAACCGCTATTCCATACCAGCTCCGCACGCACTATTTCTCATTTTGCGGATGACTGCTGACTCAAAACAAGATATTAAAGTGGCAATGACAATCAACATGTGTCTTCAATGTGACATTTGGTCGTCGAATATTTTCAATGATGTGTCCCTTAATATATTTTCTACAGGAGGAGTAGTCACGCTACTGAATCAGGTGGAAATATTGATGTATGCCATGTACAATTGGGAAATTCCAATGAAGTTTGATTTCAGTAATTTGAACATTCCCCCAGAAGACAGTTATTTCACGGATATACTCATGAAGTGTGATTACTCAAAGTCAGCTAAGGATCACTCTACCCTCGGCTCTAGTGATAAATCGATTATTTTATCGCATGCTCTAGTCTCTTTATGGGCTTCATTTTTGAAAAACTTTACATTTGAAATTCCCGGTAAATCCAACATTTGTTTTAGTGGCAAGATAAACCAAAAATATCCTGAAGATGCGACAGGATTTGACGGTAATTATTTGCAGGAATTTATGCAAAGATTTCTTACATTAAAAGTGGCCCATTTCACGGATTACCTTGACTACAATTTCCAACAAACGGTCGCACTTTACCCCAAATCGCTAAGATTTTTAGGATGCGGGGTGCCCTCTTCAAAGTCTTTAGCTATTCAAATGTTAGTTGCTGTATTTGACCAGTATACGTGGATAATGTTTGTAGCTATGGTTAGAGTTGTAGGATAAATGTCCATTGGACATGTCCGTCCGAATGTCCTGTCATAAATGTCCGACATTTATGACATC
>JAQFZW010003916.1:0-11598 GCA_034687055.1 Heteromurus nitidus | reverse complement strand
CTTAGGCCAATAGTAACTAGCCACCAAAGCTACAGCGTGATCTGGTCTTATCACCTTCCGGACACTCCTCGTCAGTTTTATTCGTTTGTATTTCATTGTTCGAAATTAGGAATTAAACTCACGAATGCATACGAAAAATTTAGTTAAAACGGACCTATAATGTAACGTTAATTCAACTGATAAATTACTAAAAGTTTAAAAGCACCTTCATTTGGTTGTAGTAGTACAAGTGTGTAACATATGGTTCATAAAGACTTTTATATTTAAAAATATAATAATTAATGCAACTGTTAATCATTGTCGACCGTTCAGTTTGAAATTCTAGTGAAGTAACTAACTAAACCGACCGAAAGAGTGAGCTCTACACAATCTTACTGATCAATTTTATACGTGGAGATTGGATTATATGCATATATGATGTTTTGCAGGAAGACACGAGCATAATATTGGGGTTTGGTGTTACAAAGTCTTGTTGGCGCAACCCTTTGTCTCTCAAATAGTTGCAATAAAATAATGTGAGTTGATTTCGTAACGTGTGAAGGGTATACATATATTCTTTCCACAACACTGGGCACGCGAAAAAAAAGAGAAAGCACTTGTGTGTGTGATGTGCAGTGTCGCAGCAGCCAGTGTATCGGAGGACGACCGAGCACCTGTCTCCCTCTCGCTCTTGGTGCATCCATCTTGTTTCCTCCCCGCGCGACCTTTTCTCACACAACAAAAACATATAGTTCGAGGAAAGATGTATATCATGGGGAAACGATTATATATAACGAAAGCGGGTTTGTTACTTGCGTATGAGATACCCTCCGTATATTTATATACGTAAAAGTAATCAACCAGAAAACCTTGGAGTCTACAGACTGGAAATGATAAATCTTGGGAATTTGGATGAAAAATTGAGATGGAGAGAATATATACGTGTGTACACTGAAATCAGCATGATTAGTGGGGCTTTCTATCAGGGTTTTATATAACAGCTCAGTTTAGGGAGTCCTTGTATATTCTACAGGATATAATAATTTGTACACACGAGATAAAATGAACGTTTAGGTAGCGTATATATATACCGCTGCTCTTCAAAAAAATAAAATTTATCTGCTCCTTTCGCTTTTCTTGTAAAAATAGTTTATATTGGGAAACACGTCGCAATCGCTCAATCGGCGGGGGTAAATATCGTGTTTGGTTGGGTTAAAACACATCCGAGGATAGCTCCTTGTGATATCGATACATATATATTTATCGGATGCTGTACGCGCATGCATTTACATACCAGCAATAAACTAACCTAAACATATTGATAATCATAAAAATTAGATTTAATTGCGTTGGCACTTTTTGATTAATTTTTTGAAATACCCTCAGCCAGTCAACATTTTAGGTGGCAAATTGAAGTCAAATATCTTGAACTCCTGCTTGAATTCATTACAAAAGCCGCTGAATATACAAAAGGCAACACAACAATGAATTTCGAAAAAAATGAAGTTTTGAAATTTGGCGTTTGTGAAGTGCTTGTTGACCAGGTGTAAAATGTTATTTAATTTTTTGTAATTACTATAGGGATGATTCGATGGTCAAATGAGCAGGAAAAAACACCTGGTGGTTCTTATAAAATCATGTTTTTTTGAAATGGTCTCTGACATGAGCCATCAGAGCAAAATATTCACAAGCAAAATCGAAGGGCAGACAAAAATGAGCAACGGTCAATAGGCGTTATGAAACGCATTCGAATATATTACCGCGAATACGTAAAAAAAAGTAACAAACACTTTCCCCAAAGTCAGGTGTTATTGAAGCAAACACAAACGTGTACCATTAAAGTTTGTAAAAAAAGTTGTAAATTTTTTGTTAACCCATGCTTGGGAAAAAAAGAGTATTTTCCCCTGATTTTTGCTCCCTTTCTCCAAAGCGGGAAAGTCCTAGAAATCCTTATTTTAGTATGAGAACAACAATGCTCAAACCAAACCGAGTGAAAGCAAGCGTGAGATTGGTAAACCTGATACCGTGAGCAACGAAGAAAGTATATTTATATATTCTTTTTTCATACTCGTGCGATCACTAGCACGTCTACGTGGAGAGAGCATCAATTTTCACTTTCCCCGACCTGTGTGTGTGTACCCATCCACCTTATTTTCTTGCTGAACCCTTGTTTTTTCCCTCGATTTCTCTGTCTGAAACAGAATACGATGACATGCTCATCCCAATTACGCGTAACAATATTTCTTACACCATATATATCCCAGTCGTCGTTTACGAGGAAAGTGAGACGTACGAACGTCTGAGTAATGAGAGTTCAATTTTGTGTGTGTATTTAATTCGGCGTATATGATGTTTATATATGCGACGGGTATTATGTCACTTTCATCAAAGCGACACAAATATGCGCTAAACTTGTGAACTAATAATAATTAGCATTTTTTTTTCTCTCTCTAAAAAGCTTAAACTAAAAAGAAACTAATCCCGGATGACGGTCGTCCTCGTCGGTGTCTCAAAAGAGAAAGGGAGTAAACGAAAATGCGGCGGTAAATTGGTTGAAATCGATTAGCGAGAGAGAGAGAGAGAGGAACGAGCGAGATGAAAACATGAAATGTATTCAGGGGACGTGCGCACTTTCACAAGATAAATGCGTCACACAATTTATCCTTGCCAAAAAATAATAATATAATATACGAGAGAGAATTCTTATATAAGTATTATAACATGTACTTTCTTGTATGTGTTTTTCCTGCTAAACGACTCAACTTTGACATTTCCAAGAATTATACGTATATTTTCTCATATATAGTTAAGTTTTTGGGAGGGTTGTGTTTTTTTCATTAAACACGTTCATACGGATGAGTTTGATTTTGGAATATATGTTTTTATGACGAGATTTTGTACGTATTTCAGTTTTTAACGTGAAAGTTAATTTGCAAGTGTCCCAGTTTCAGAGTTTTTTTTGGAAACGTGAATATAGCGAAGAATATATAAAACACCCCTTTCAGGCATGCATGCTGTATAAAACGTGGTGGGGGTGTTCTTTTTTTATTTTCAAGTTCAAGAACCTTTCAAAGTTTTTAGGAAGCGCAAGTTTTTTTTGTGTGTTTCGCGTGAGAGTTTTTCCCAACGTGTGTGTGCATCTATACAAGGAAATTGGAGCGAGTGTGTATATAGTTAGATGCTCCTGGTTTTTTTATAATAACACGAATAGTACGAGTGATTGTGACAGTCTTCTTCTTTGACTCTCTTTTTTTTGGATCTTAAAGAGTTGTAAAGTAAGTCGGAATGCAGTTTTCTTTCTTGGCTCTCGTGAACAAAAAATTTGTGAAAGAGAAGAGTGCAACTCGGGGAGAGAGAGAAAAAAGGCCTAGAGACTTTCTCTCGCAGAGTTTTGAGAATGGGAGTAACGGAAAAGTGTGAGAGATAGAGTTTTTCTTCTTCTCTCTTGGAGAAGTGGGAGACGCACGCCAAGAATCAAGACGAGAGAGTGTGTTTTTTGTGGGAGAAAGTCATGGGATTATGATAGTATGAAAGAGCAACTCAACACTACGGTAGGTTGGTGATAGACAAGAGAGAGAGGAAACCTGAGAGAGACGGTTTCTTGCTCACACACAAAAGTTTTTTTTTCTTCTAAGCTTTTTTTATACGTTTGCGTTGCACTGTTTCTCGCTGCAAATATCAAAGGCGGAATAAAGAAATTTTCTCGCTTAAAACGTATATATATGGTCTCTTAGAAAACCGGGGAAAAAGTTGAAGTAAACTGATATTATGTCAGTCTGGCCTTTTTTCCGTGTGTGTCTGCGATTCTGTGTTCGTAGTTTTTCTTACTTGAGGATTCGCGTTTCTTTTTCTCAAGAGTTTTTTTTGAGGATTCTTTTTTGTTGTACAAACGCCAGCAGATGCTTCAGCTCTCTCTCTCTCTCTCAATCTTAATGCGTTTCTATATATCCATGTAGATATGTATTTTAAGCATCGTGTGTGCTTGCTGTGTGTTTTTTTTTGTGAGAAGAGTCTTACTAGATACGCATCTCTCTCTCGCATCAGGAACAAAGTCTTTTGACTTTGATAGTCGTGCTTTATGAAAAAGTTTTTTTTGTATACGCTTCTTTGAACACACTTCATTCAGCCACTGTGTCGTACAAGTGGCAAAAAAAACTGGCTCTTGGATGAGTAGTCTTCTTTCTGCTACAAAGAAGAAGAAAAAATGCATTCGAGAGACCTTGGCCTAGGTTAGGGTTTAGTCAAGTGTGTATAGTCTCTCGTTCAATAGTTCTTTTTTCTTTAGATACTTTGCGCTTTTACAAAAAAAAATTCTTTTTCTTTATACAGGGTTTTTTGCTCAAGACTCGCAGTTTTTTTATGAACCTATTCTCATCCGCTTTGATGATTATGACGATTGCTAGTGCTATGCAGTTTTTCTTGCTCGTTTTTTTAAAAACGTTACGTACGGATATGTGTGTATGCACTCTCTCACGTCACAAACTCATTCACACGAAATGGGAATAGTGCACGCGGAGGATACACGTGTTTTAGGCGTTTATATGGATTTTTTTTGGATGAAAGTCGAGAGTGTATATATGCTTTTAGATTGAACGGTATGATTGACCACGGAGGGGAAAACTGGGTAGTTGGTATGTGAATGTAGTGAAATATTTTTTGGGTGGTGCACTATTATTGTGTCACTGATCGTGAGAAACTACCTAGAGTTTATTTAGTCGCGGTTTAGTTTCTATGATAACGTGATCAGTTTTGAATGGTTTTTTACGAAGCAGCATAGCATGGTTTCTCAGCGGACCAAAACTATTATTGTGGGTTTTACGGGATTATAATGGGAGTATAATGGGGCAACTAACCGGATTCCGGGAAACTTTTGTGAAAACATATAAATCTGTTGAGATAAACTTATTATAGCCACTTGTACAAATAGTAGGCACACTTAAATATTTCATCCTAAATCATAAGTTACAACAAATGAATATTTCGGATTATAATAGCTCAGTACCTAGTGTACCTACATTACTTTACTGTATCCATGGTTCATTACGTTAAGACGTTGTACTAGCGTACACAAGCTGGGCAGGCGGACTTTGGGGTTGCAATATGGTACACTGTATGTATGGTTGAAAGTTTCTTATGATTTTCCTGGGACCAGAAATTCTGATTAAACGTTAGAAAATGAAAATGATTTTCAAACTAGTTCATATTTAGCGCTAGTAAATTTTGTGAGTGTGACAGTGTGAAAAAATAAATAAATTCGCCGCTTATAAAAACCATTTATAAATTTGGGTCTTCCGTTGTTGTCACAAAGCCGGTCATAAACTGTAGACTTAATATAACATATTTTCCAGTGTACAAGCGATTTAGTTTGTGGAAAGCGCCTGAACAAACCTGATACGGGGTGAAAACAACTTTAAACACTTGTTTATGAGTACGTATATGTTACTGAAATACGCTGACTAGCTAGTATTTCTTAGCTGCTTCACCGAAACGTGTATAATTTCGATTAAACTGCGTAGTTTTTTTGTGCATGCTTGCTTTTCGTATATATATATTTTGTAAATTCGTCCAAGAATTATTATAAGGATTTCAGAGGGGTGATCATGCTCATCGATTTTCAATGGGGGTTGCATATATAGCTCGTGTTCATTTTTGGGTTCATGCTTTTAGAATGCACGTATACGTGTGTCGTTCTTTTCTGGAAGACATGATGCGTTGGAGTGTGGTATTCTGATCGTTTGAAGAAAATGTATAGAATGCTGGAAGAATATATTCGTTTCCATCCTCGATTGCAGTTGAAAATGTTGATGATGATAATAATAATCTCTCTGTACGCTTATATATTCATGAATATTCATTGTGCATAATATAATTTATACGTGCGTTTGCATAATATGAATCCTGAATGAAAATGAATCTTTATTCTTCGTTTTTATCCACGCTGCACATCGCTCATCAGCGTTGCGTGCATATATGAGTTAAATTTGTAACGCACAAATAGTGAAGCTCACGATAAATAGTCGAAGATGCACACGATTACATATCGATACTTTAATGTCAGAAGGGGCTTACTTGCTTTTTTAAAATACAGATTGTGCGTCGTTATTTTTTTAATAAAAATTCAGAATATTTCTACTCAATTTAAAGAAGGGATGCAGAAAGCACTTAGTTACTATGGTTTTGTAAGTGAACTATAAGCACTTTCTGCATCACTTCTCAAAAATTGAGTAGAAATATTCTGCATTTTATATTTAAAAAATAACTAAGCACCTTCTGACATTAAGGTATCGATTTGCATCTGAAATTGTGGAAGTTATTTTTTTGGCATTTTATTTTTGTTTCGAGATTTGTATTTATGAGAATTCCCAGATTTTATTTTTGGTTTGAGAATTTATTTTCGTTTCTTGCTTTCTGAATATAGTTTAAATACGGATTAAGTTGGGGGGTTGTGTGTGCTGTATATGTATATACTTTATTCCTCGAAGGATGAATTACACAGCAATGTTTAAATGGGAGATATAGCGAGTACTTTTAAACACTCTATTCTATTCTTATTTCTACTGCTAGTATAAAACGTTAGTGCATGCTGCGGAGAGATTTGAAATTTACGCATGCTTCTCAACTCGAAAGAATAGAAGCGAGAGAGTTTGAAATTAAAATTAAACTGGGCATGGAGAATTTAAATATGCCCGAGTGGGTACGGAACTATATATTATATGTATCCTGCACAATCATGATAGTGCTCGCAAAACGAGCAATTCCGCATATATTCAAAAGCATTTTTTGTGGAGTGAGACTTAAAAACTCTCGTCGGGCTCAACAAATATATTCCCTTTATACATTGTGTATCGCTTATATTATACAATTCAGAAACGACCTGAACTAGACTGCTTTTTTTGTGCTGCTCTATCTATAAAGTGTAATATATGTGGGCATCGTGTGTAATGGGGTTCCGTGTTAAAACACAAATTTACATTCTACACACAAATGTACGTTCATTTGCATTTGCTGGATGATCATGATTATGATCTAACTCAGCATCATCATCATCATCATTTTAATGGTGATTTTACAATATATGTGCTAAAGTGGAGATTCAGGATATATTTATAAGGAAGGAATAAAAAATAGATGTGACGGTAAAATACCTTATACTTAAACACTCAAAAAAGTTTATTGAGGGAGAAAGCATGTTTGCTGATTGACCACACACGCACGCTCGAAACAAATCTATATAGAAAATGAATGGAAGAGAGGGTGGAATCACCGGCGATTTTTTTTATCATTCTCTGCTCTGGAGTATATCGTGTGCATGGTCCACGCGTATTGATTATTTTGTTGTGTGTAGAAAGACCGAGGGTGAAAGCATACAACGATGTATATATATATTCCAACACCTTCAACATGATTTTTGGACGGGTTGTACGAACTTACATATACGTTTCGTTCTTTCCCCAGCGAGAGAGTCGAAACAAAAACTTGAAATGATAATTAAAATTCCCTTCAAACTAGAAAGTAATTACTGGCCATTCTTTTGTAATTACATCTCTTTGGAAGTTTTACTCTCTCTCTCTCCCTTTTTCATCCTATTTTCTACAAATAATTCATTCGAGGAACTAGAGAGAGAAAGTACTGGCCACCGTGTACATATACGATCATGATGCTGATGCGCCAAACCAGTTTTAGTTCATTTATGTGTTATTCACGGAAAACTTTTTATTATTTTTCTCACCCGACAAAAAAAAATTAACTTTCGTTTGGACACACACTCGCGCGCGCGGTTATTACACAGAATATAATTTATAATATATTGATAAAACTGGGGAGAGTACGAACAATTTTTGTTTGGTAAAAAAACAAAGTTTACGATTTACTACTTTTTTTCTACTCTTAAAAAATATATGAAACCTGGGCGCTATTCTACAAAATTGAGAAGTTTGTATATATTCTCGACAAAACTTGGGGGTCTTTAGTATATACGCGGGAATATATGTACGCAAACTTGCTTGTTTTCTAAAATATTGCCAAACTTTGACCATAATTTTATTTAATTTTTCAGCAGGGATATTTATACAGACGGGGGGCAGTTGCAAAACAGGCGTACCTTGAAGAAGTTTTGTTTTTTGGAGGTTTTAACGGGTGCTCTTATGCACAAAATCTTGAAAATGTTTTGACACTAAAAATTTATGCTTATTTTTTTTGCAGAAAAACAATATTATCAGACGTATTGGAAAGTTTTCATATGCAATACTGTGTGTATTTATCGGGCAATATGGTGTGTAATTACTATTTTTGGGGAAATGCAAGACTCGTCGTGGGCTTTCTCTATACATTGTCTACATGTACGTTGAGAGAGACTAAGTCGTCCGATTTTTCCCCCTTGAACATATATATATTGTGACCTCTCACTCTAATAACGAACGTATTTGGTGTATTTGTGTGCAGCTACTCTACTAGAGTGGATTATATTTACTTAAGATCCAGAGAGAACGTATATATACGTTTATGTGAGCTTCCTGACATAACTCGTAATTGCTGCATCAGGCTTTTAATGGGTTTTCCAGCGGGAGACGGGGGGCTTCTCAAATGTGCTTCTCCATGAAACCCGATAAAAATGTGGAGAAAAAAAATAATACGAACTTGTGTGTATATATATCGCAATAATACGAGATCGTTGAGACGAGATGTGTGTGGCTGCAATAAAAAACATTCCAGTACGTACGACCACACGGTATGAGGGGGTGAGAGAGAGAGAGGAAAAAGTTTTCTTTTATACAATTCTCTCTCTTTCGTGTGTGCCTGGATCTAATACGAAATTACGTGAAAGTTTTATTTGGTTCGGTCTTGTTTTATATTCTTCAGACAATTCTTGGAGAGAGAGGTTTGTTATCGTTATGGTGGGGTTGGTGCTTGCGCCATCTTTGTACGAGCGTGAACAGTTAGTTGTCCGCCTACACCGGCGTTTTGGAAGGTTTGTGGGGGCTGACGGCAGAGAACAATACGAGTCGCGTTTTCTCATCGAGATTTTACGTGTCTCGTTTTCTTGGTCAATTGTTTTTTTAAAGTCTTGTATATAATTTGGATTATTGTTGTAAGGATTCGGGCTTTTTTTTGGAAACTGGACGAAAGTGTACATCGTATATCAATCGTTATTAGTGTATTTTAAATTATATATATGTACACGTCAAGTTCGACAAAAAAAACATGAAATAACATGTGTGGATTATGATGGACTTTTTTTAATGGGATGTGTGCGCATATAACGCGGGGTTCAGTGAACAATACTGTGTTACAGCAGCTGCATAATCGCTCGAGGAGGATATAGCCACTCTCTCTCGAGCAACTTGATGAATGATAGAAAACGTATTTCATAAATGGTTTAAATCACTTGATTCGGTTTGATACGTCTGTACTGCTTCGAGTATATGTATGTGTGCTCAAGTCATTTTTAACGTGTACGTTTTGTTTGTTGTATATTCTCTGAACAAAAAAAATTGAAACAAAGCCGGTTGTGCCGGGTGAAAAATGAAACGTTGATATAATTGATGTGCGAGTTTTATTTTTTTGGTGGAGGGTTTATATATAGTTTTTTAAGTTTTTTAATTATAACTGGATCAGATGCTGATCACTATGTCCAAATGCCCATGAACTTGAGGTATTGTAGAGAGCGAGAATGAGCAGTTGTTGCGGACTTGGTGTAATTTTTTTATAGAGTTGTATGGAAAGATAATATGCTCCTTTTTTCACAAAGACGATGCAGCTGGTGAACACGAATGAACGGTGCTATATCATACTGCTGGGGAAGTGTTTTTTTGTACTAACATCAAGTTACTTCGCTCACCTGAACATATATACGTGTTCATCTTTCATGGACAATTTTCAAAAAAAAATTTAATTGAATTGACAAGATTCGAATATGTGACACGCTTCTAACATGCGAGCAGCACATTCTAGGATTTTATTACGTTTTTTTCTTACAATAAACCGGTTTTTAGGATAGTATGTTTTAAAAAAATTGAGAATAAAAGCATGCGTGGGTACTTGAGTGAACACGCATAATATGTCATCCAATCCAGGTCTCTATAGTGAAATCGTACATAAATAATAGTTTTTGTCGTTTACTCACACAAGCATATTTAAATTTTTATATCGTTCGTTCACAAATTATTCTAATTTATGGATTTTCAGAGTTGGTGAGACTTAAAATTGCGTATACTTGCTTTAGATTTCTAGTTGGTATAAACCGATTTTGAAGACGTGTGTGCAAGGAGCGGATATGCGTATATTTTTTACGTTTAAATCTTAAAGGCTTTCACTCTAATAAAAACACAACTCTCGGTGTTTTTGGTAATTTTTGTATAAGTTTTTATTGTCCATAAATGTGCTTTACTTTGTTTTGAAAGAGAGTGTGCGTATTTCGCTTATTTTTATGGCCCAAATGGTTCACGTTTGTAATATTGTTACTAAAACAAGAAAAACTGTTTTGCGTGCATATTTCAGCAAATGATGCCTTTTTGCTTGCATATTCTGCGTTTTTTGATACCTTTTGAATCCACTCCTGTAAGTGTGTGCAATACAAAATACATATGTGGGTAGTGTACCAAAGACACTCTGCGTTTAACCTATTTTTAAGAGAGCACTAGAATCTTTGTCTGGGAGAGAGAGGATATGCTTTCGATTCGGTTCTTCAATCATTGATGTATGCTCGTCAGACAAAATTATTGTCATCCTCGGATTAAATGGTCACGTGCCAAAAAAAAATCAGATGCACACATGTCAAATTATTTGAGTTTGCGCTCTGGACAAGGAGTCATTTTCGATGAAATTTTTGTTTCAGAAGTTCAAGTTTAGATGAGAAATTTTACATTTCGGAAATGAGATTTGTGTGGAAAATGGTTGTGTTATAATTATTTGAGAATGCAATTTGAGCGAAGAATATAGAATGTGAGAATGTATATACGTTCAAAATATATAAAACATACGTATATTAACATATTCTCAACGAGGATTTTTTTTGCTCTGTATGAATGCAAGTATAATAACGATGCACACGTTACTTGTTCATGTATCGTAGCGGAATATGAAAGAGAGTGAGAGTAACATATGTGTACATGTGTGCTTGAAAATGTAAACTATATAATATGCTTTTTTTGACCGTTTGCATCCATATCCCCGGAACATCTGTCTTTTTTCTTTCTTTCTGAACGAAAACTTTTCAGTCTTCACGTTCGTGTTGTGTGTGTGAGAAATATTTGTGTGTATGGAATTCTCCAGAGAGAAAATGCAGCAACGAGGATGTTGTACAAAATATGAACCGTGTAATAATGCAAATTAATTTTTTTTAGAAATACATGTACGTGAGGTTGTTGGGAAATTATTGTCACTTGATATCAGTTTCGGATTTAAATAATATGCGAGATGTGTGCTAAAACCTTTTTGTCTAGAGTAAAATTATTATCATTTGTGTGATCATTGATCTCCTACAAATAGATCGGAAATGCCTCGGTTAGCTCCAGTAAAAGAATTGTTACGATTTTTTAACATAGGCGTTTATGGGGATGTACCTATACTTGACATAGAAACGAGAAAATTACATGTATTTTCCCTATCTTGGTACACTGT
>JAQFZW010003915.1:0-11599 GCA_034687055.1 Heteromurus nitidus | reverse complement strand
ATTCATATTCAGTCAAATATGATCCTATCCTATCCAAACTTTAGATATGGAATGGAGATGGACAGATTTAAACATTTAAACATTTGTATACATACAATACATACAGCGTGGTTTAATGATTCATGGCTCTGACTGGATATAATAGAAGGCATAAGAATTTTAGACATCATGCTTTAGCTTGGACCTTCATTAATCATATACCAGTACAGGTACCGTTTAACAGTCAACCAATCTATGACAAGCAAAATGAATTTTAAAATACAACTGAAATTAAAAACGTTGATATATTCTACATGAATATATACTCGTAGAATTGTGACTTTACACACGCACTGACAAAAACAACACAAACTCAAACATTGTGAATTAGCGAAAACTTCGAAAATGAAAATAGAGAAATATATTGATTGATGTACGTTCCTATTCCACAGAAACATTTCTTCGATTACTAAAATGTGCAAAACGAACGTGTGCGAGCAAAAAATATGACATTGACACGAGCTGCCAACAATATCTAATGCAACATTCATCGCAACAACAGACCAAACCACATTCTACACCTGGATTCAAATTATTGACAAAGATGACAAGCGCACATATCCATCCTTTCTTGTGAAGTTTCGTATTCGTTAAAGCATGTTGCGTCTTCTCTGAAATCCAATCTTTGCTGTAAATTGATTTACTGTGTTGTTTTTATCTGGAATATAGCATAATGCGACCTGATTGAGAAGGAAAAAAAGTTAGCATTACCTAATTCACATCTTTAACTCGAAGCCACAGAGTATAGTGCATGTATAATAATACGGATTAGGGTTTGTCAGCATCGGTTTTTCAAAGGCTTATAGAGATCATAATATTCCTTAGGTATATGTTATATTAAAAGTTATATACCTACATAGCCGCTCGCATAATCACACATAGCACAAACTCTTCTCTCTGATGATGATGAAAATTGGACTGAGACAAAGTGGAAAAGAGAAGTGAGTGAGTTGTGAGTAGTGCAAGAGATAAAAAAATGTTGGATGGAAGGTAAAAACTGCTTTAATTTTATGCATGGTTACACAACATGAAAGTTTGCTATTAATACGGAAGTCCACAAAAGAGAAGAATAATTTCTAATGTCATTCACTCCAAAATGGGCCAGTTTTTTTCATGAGCCATTACCATCTATAACAACCAAGAATAGTCAGTCAGTCAGTCAGAGAAGAAAGAACATTTTTACGCTGGCAATCCCTTTACGAAAGAGAGCAACACAAGAAGTCAGTAGACAAAGACTTATAATATTTAATACCGCAATATAACAGATGCGTGTGTGGTAGGTTTTGATATTATGACGTTCTCCTATCTTTTCTTCATACAACCAAAGAGAGACACTTTTCGGCTTGCTTGTTGAGCCTTAAAAAAGCATTCTTCCCTGTATGCCGGTGCTGATTATCCATAGTGCAATCTTACATCAATCTAATTTCCTACCTCCTTTTGCCATCCTTTTTTACTACATTTATTACGATAATATGACAATTCTAAAAAAGAAATGCCACAAGAAACCCTGCTCGTGTGCAGAGTATATTTTGGGGATGAGAACTTTACTCGAATTTCGTACACAACACTTCCATACTACATGCACAGATATATACTACACAAAAGAGTGGTTGAAAGTGTACTATATACTATATGTCGCAGGCTATGCACTTCACTTACTTTATTACTAGCTTTACCTTATTGTAGCCAAAGTTGTATTTATTGCAACGATACCTACCTAAGTTGTTACCACACACAGTGCTCGTCTTATTATCTCAAGATTGTTATGATTATTTCACTGATTATCATTAAAGACCCAAGATCATCAATAAATTCTTTGTCCTCACTCTCACAAAGATAGCTACACGGACTTAACACGTATGTATGTATGTGCGGAGGACTTAATGATTTTATACCATGACTAAAACTAGCATGCTTGAATACGGATATATGCTAGTACATGCTACATGGTTCAGAGACAAAGTTAGGAAAATGGAACTTTATGAAATGAGAATTTCTTAGTGCTTAGGTTGCTGAAAATTAAAGAAAAACTTTTACTCTTCATGATTTACTTTGAGATATGTATAAAACTCATATCCGCAAAAAATCGTCCTGATTAGTTCGTGCACATGTACATTACCTAGTGCAAAGCTCTAGCATACATGTCTTTTAGCTCAAAATCTCTAAAACTCTCCTTCCTTTTTGCTTGAAATCATTTCTGAGTTGTAAATTTGCATGCAGCAAGTATCATACTCCTCAAATTTTCTAAAATAATAAGCTCTTTTCATTACCCCAGTAATATTCACATCAAAAGAGACCTAATTTTCTACGCTAATGATCAAATCATGGGGAATATATCAAATACAATTAAGCCTTAATCCGGCTTCCTTTCTAGTTATTGTTATGATCATGTTCTACTAATCGTAAGTGAGCTTGTTTTACCAATTCCAAGCTATTCATTTACAATGTTCATGTTTATCATTCATCACTATTTTTGGGGTGGATTTGAAAAAACACGAAAAATACAAAGCACATTCGCAAACTTGAGAGTAAATGCAATGTTTTGGTTATAATCCATGAACAGGGGTAAATCAGCCACATGGAATTTTATAAGCCATTTTAAACAAAATGCACTTTAGCTCATCAAAACGATAAGTTTTAAATTATTCATGTGTATATTTCTATATTTAGACAAAAACTATTGTGATAAAATGAACAAGGAATAAATAGTGTCCTGAAATCTTTTACCCGTTCGTGATCCTTTAGAACAATTTGCATACAAAAAAATCTTGAAACCGTTGGTTAAACTATAAAACATTCACGTCCACTAAACTTTCCGTTTCTGAACTCCCCAAATGCTACAGTCCATTATCCTCAAAGTTATTTTTGCATCACACGAGTTCACAACAATCCAAGCGAAAAACCACTTTCAGCTTATCAAATCTCCCGAAATTGAATTCATTGATGGAAATGAGCAACCAGTTTAAGATTGCAATTAACACATCCCCTCTGAAATAATTACAGTTGAGTCTCGTTCCGTAACCTGTTCCTTTTAATAACAATAACAATAATCGAAGCAAGGATTCAAACAGGTTAAGGCACAAACAGCAGAGCCTCTCTACAGTCACAAACTAATCCTACTTGGCCACCACCTAATGACATAGTGCATAATACAAACCGATGCCCACATGCCACATGTGACCACGTTCCAAACAAACTCCTCAACAAGACGAGTTGCTAAATAGTGCAGACGATCGTTGAAATTAGTTGTTTCTTCTTATTGTTAATATATGTTCGTGCATACATACATAAATATGTGTAACACATGCGTGCGTAATCTCTTGATATTTCAAGCTATTGTGTGCTGTTACTCATCTTCATACCGGTGACGTTGATATGGAGCGCACACATGTTGTACAAAAACTGCAAAAGAGATGTGCATAAAAACAGAGTTATTGACCCAAGTGGCCAGTTAGCTTGCTGACGATCTGTTCAACAGTTTGCCTCAACGTACAAAGGAAACTTGAATAGTGTTTTGAAGCAACGACTTTGCCCACTATACCATCATGGCACGCTCCATGTGCTCATTAATATGTATGTATATATATAGTAAGAAAAGAACCAACTATAAAAATCACCAAATAACCAATATCACTGGCTTGAACTACTTAAAGCGATATTCAGAAACACCATCACGCGTGGTAGTAGTAACAACAATACAGAAATTCTTGTGGTGCTACCAATAAAAAATTGAGCAAGTACCCGTTTTCCCACAACCCTTTTCTCTTTACTGACAATGAAACATTTTGGTGAGCTAAACCTTAAGGAGATGAAAGTATACGCTGGCAAACCGGTTGCAGCCCAAAAGAGAAGTAATCTTTACGAATGATATGAACTAAAGAAACAACCATGAGTTAAAAAAGCGCTGGACAAGATAGGCGCAACAGTTAGCTGCGAGAGCTTAGTGATCCGAGACACCAAATGTTACCACTTTTTAGTTGGAGTTCCGAGTGTCCAAATAGGTAATACACATATGAATTGCACTTGACCACTGCACTGTCTCTTTCCCATACCTGTCTTTCTAATGAAAAAGTGGTGCCATGTGAGTGAGCAGTGGATATATCTGAAAGTTGTGTAAAAAGTGCAACATGTGTGCCTGCCAGTTAAACTGTAACACAAGAAGATGTTCAAACTACGGACCAATGTTTTTGCCATTGCCCTCCAGCACATATTCAATACAAGCACAAACTATAGCAAGGTTTATGTCCTTAGGGGCAGTGGAAAGTATACATACATACATACGAAAATATATTTGAATGCATTCTTGTACATTCCGCATCGCGTTATTCATTATTGACCGTTTACAAGAAGGAACATTTTAGATAGAGGACTTTTTCTAAAGTGGAAACATATCTTCAACTGTAGCCGACATAACACCACACATTCAAAGCAAAGCAAAGTGCATCGAAGTCATCCAAAATAACAAACGAAATACAATTTTCAATACAAGAAACAAGTTGTTGCCTTTTAAAACTTTTTAGTATGCTCTCCGCTGCACACACACGCAAGAGCTGAAGTTGTTCCAAAAGTTGTGATTGAACTCCATTGTACCCTCTATCATTAACTGGAGAAGGGAACTAAAAAAGGCAACAACATATCAAGTGTTGCGGACCAAGGTAGTCCGGTGAAAATAACTTCTTGCACCAGACAAGAAAAAACAGAGTACGTGCACAGCCTTGCCCTAACTCAAAGCATGCATATAGGTTCACATAGAAAGAGTACGAGGAACGATCGAAATAAAATAAATGATGAAACGAGTCCTTTGAAAACAATGTTAAATAGGAAAAGAGATGAACGTGAGCCATCATCATCGTCATCAACAAACGTCTATCCAAGACTCAAGAATCTACTTTTCTTGATCTACAAGAAAGATTCAGGAACGATCGGCTTTTCTGTGTTCCACACCCCCCGGTCTGGAAGGCGCCATGTGTTGCCGGCGGCGTATTTCTTTAGCGATGTATTTTTATGAGATACATTATCTATCACTAACTTTCCTCCTCTTTCCATGCATGCATCTAAGGATCACAATCTGTATATAGGATAAGTCTTATATGGACCAAAGACTTGACCCTTTCAAAAGGCTCGTGCCCTTCAAAGCGGTATCTTTACGTGCAAGTTTTTGCTCTCACCTCCTCTCCAGCATAAGGAAGACAACTGAGGTTTCGACGTTGTGGCACGAGGAACAAAGCCCTCATGCTGCAGTACTGTGGCACGAAAAAGAAAGAGGGGTAAGAACAGTGTGCTTCCTTCCCCTGATCCAAGTGTTGACTCCAACATAAAAGACAAAGTATATAAATATATCTAATTCCTTAAAAGACCTCATCTTCTGGCTTGCCTTGATCGCCTTCTTGCAAAGAAAAATAGATTAATCATGGCAGCAGGTCCGAGTAGACAAGGGAAGACATAAAGAAACTTTGAGCACAAACAGAAGTCAAAAAGAGGTGGCATACGAAAGCGCACATGACATGGTGCACAACTGCACAGTGCACAATTCTTAGCGTCGTCTCGGGGAGAAAGATGTTCACGAAGTACAACAGGTGAGTAACAGTAGAAGCACACTCCGGTTGGGACAAGTTGTGGCTTCAAGGAGCAAAGCTAGAAGGGGTGATTTTCTTACCAACGAATCCAGTGTACGACGACATTCAAGGAAGTAGCCGCAATACCATTAAACACACATGCGAATAAGCATAATTTTTGTGAGGTGAGTAAGAAAGCTAAAGGGGAAATGTTTCCTTCGTCATGCGATCATGTGAGTAATACCTTAAGACAGACAACAAAGGGGAAAGGTATGAAGGCTATATTAATACGTTGGAGAAGAGTCATCAAATAACTTCTTTCTGCCGAATGTTCAAGAGGGCAACAAAAGCTCAGCTTATCATATCCCCATAGCCAACACATACTTTTATACAAACGACCGAGGAGAATAGGATGAAGATCAGGAGCAAGAGCAGCAGGTGCAAATAACGCACAAACAATAATAATTTCTTGTCTCAATTCTTTTCACATTCAGCTTTACGTACGTACAGAAGTATAACAGGTGGCCAATCATTATGATCTCTACTTTCGACTTACTTTTCAACCAAGGAGGATGGAGTGAGCACATCTATTCATCGATATGGTTATTGCATAACATTGATATTGCTGTGTAAGATACTGGATTCGTATGCAGTCACTATTGAGAATATTCTGTAAACTTCAAGTGACACGAGACACTGCTATTATATTCACGTGCTTATGAGTCTATGGCAGTTTTCCTTAGAATGGCATGTACTTATGTAGTATACCTGTGTAAATTGGGAGGGGAACTTATTCACGACCATACAAGTCTTGAAAAAACAGGAAACAGCATTTGAAAACTACATGGGGTTCGTGAATTACCCAAAAAAATTACACATTATTTGCCATAAACTTGTTTATACTTATACATAGGTACCATCAAATGTCATCGCCATTACAAATATCAAACATCTATAGCTCTTTTGTTAGCTAACCTTCACCCCACACAAAATCCAAGACTATATCCCTCAACCCACAAACCATTAAAACATAATTTGTCAAAACCAAGTGAATTAGTACATTCCTTTGCATGTAACGTTGAATTATTTCCCCTTAAATATTACATCATCATCACGGAGTCAGATAACCACGTATTAAAGTACACAAGAAATTTCATACGTAAAACCTTCAAGTGAACATAATAAAGCCATCTGCACATCAGATGTCACGATCCATGGGAAAAAGGTCAAGTGTCACTTTTTTATGCGTTCGCCTGATGCAAATGTGAAGCTGTTTTGGTTACACTCGTGTTTGGAGAACAATTTCACGAATTTTCCTTCGTTCAATTCACCATTGCAGTACAAGCACTAGATTCCATCATGAAAGTCAAAGATTACAGTCGTTACATTGAAACCATATAACGTCAATGTCTCACGTAAGCCATGGAACATACAAACATGACAATCACATTTTTTAACCTATGAACGGAATTTTAATGAAATACAATGCACAGTGGTATATTGTTTACATTCTCTGAAAAATGGAAAATCATAATTTTTCAATAAGATCCTAACTGAAAAGGATAGAGTATATTATGCATTTCCCCAGTGTTCCCTTTCTCACACACTCGCGGAATATTTTCCCTGTGTGGTTTCCACCATCGTTCTGTCTCCACTCACTTGACGCAAGCAGCCACACAGCGCAACCTGCACCTACAAGTACCTGCATATTGTAAAAGATCTTCCGCAAGTCTATACAGTTACATGTATCCACAATTCATAGTAAATTCATTTTCCCCTTTCTCCCATGAATGATCTATCTGTTTAGAAAACTTTCTTGGAATCGGAGAGTAGATTGTCCAACCAGTGGAAACGAGTATATTCACAAAACGAAAATCTCAGGCATATTTATATACATACATAACATGCCATATATGTAACTATAAATATATGCTTATTATCTATGCATAGACAAGACATATTTTTTGAAAACATCCTTTAGTAATTTTAGTTTAGCATTGAACCCACAATATACGCTTCAATCGTATATACTGTGTTCGATTTTTTCGTTTTTCTATTAATGCACAAAAAAATCTTTCCACATGGCACGAGGAAACATACTGCTAATATGTATGAAGTGGATATTCAAATTCAATAGACAGAATTTAAAATAAAAATGTGAATCCAGCATAGTTTGGACCTGTATATCGTATCTACTCATCCATCCATCTATCTATCGGCTGGATCCCGAATTCAATTCATTTTCTTTCATTTTATCCCATTACATTCATTTTTACCTGTTACAAGAGGAAAATATATGTTTATGATATAGGGTTAGTGAAGGCATTGTATGTAAAGTGAAATACAACAAGTCTTTAACTGGAAATTGCATCTGTGTTTCTTTCACAGGGAGAATGTTCACATGTGAGTTAACATATGTATATCCACACGAGTTCTCTCTCGGCTGAAGAGTGATAAGGAATGATGGGTGGGCAACCCCCTGATACATAGATGCATACTCGAAAAAAATTACACATACCTACATAGAAGGTACGTAAATATGCACATACAAAAAGAGAAGGTGTACTCCCATCATCCTCATCTTCATTGTCATTGTATAACATTCACAAATCCAAGACATACCTTCGTTCTGTAAGATTCTGTCGTACATATATATCCACCGAGAAAACGCTCTTCTACAGTGCTTCTTATCCATAGTTTATGCAGATATCCGTTAGATTGTCCCGTGTCGTAAAAGAAAAAATAGAGCCGACATAGGGAGTTTCTTTGGATGAATATGAAGCCGAACTTCTTACTGTGGATCTGCTTCGTTCCTCTGTTCCTCTATGTGCATACATACACATGCTACAGACAGAGATTCAATGGTTCTTCAGGCGCTTTATCGAGTATATATATGTATTAGTGCACAACAGAGGGTTGAATGTTTTGAGATGAGTAAAGGAAAAGAGAGAAGGGAAAAAAATAAACGAAGAAGAGGAGTGCTGAGGACGACGACGACAGTTTCATCTATGCATAAAAAGAAAACACTCAGAGAAGGAAGTTCTCGTGACAGGAGTGAAATATGCTTTCCATTAAAATGAGCAATAAAAGCCAAGGAAAAAAGAAAATTTATGTTGATAAAATTCCATTTTTCCGTACTGATAAATTCATATTTTTCCAAGCTTGAGAAAAAATAGGCCTTTTTTACAACTTACCATATCATTCTGAACTGTTGCTGCCTATATATACCACACACCACCACCAGTGGTAGTAAGTATAGTAGCAAATACTGTGGCATTTCGATATTACTCTTTTGTGAACAGTTATACAAAGCTTGGTAGTTTCAAGACTTCTATTTTCCCTGTCTTTCTCCAACTATCATCATCATCATCACATCATCTAAGAAAAAATACGACGATAGGTGTACAAGAAAATGATTGCAATATATGGTTTGCTCAGATTTTTTACTTTTCTAAAGAAAAGAAAAAAAGTAAAAAGATAGAAAGGAGCAATCGTGTTACACCAGATCAGTAGGAGAAAGAAGGAGTAAGAAGAAATAGTGGTAAAAGAAAAGAAACTGACTACATGAGTTTTCAAGAGATGATAATGTTTCGACGGAATCATTTCACTTTCTCACAATTCATTGCTTTTTCATATGCTTCTGGATTTTCTTTCTCTTCCTTCTACATATGCCTAGTCTCTCAGATACCGTAACTGATTCATATACGTGCCTAGATGCATATGTATGACAGTGAAAAACACTTCCTTCTTAAAGGAGAATAAATACTTTTAGTTAGGTGTATTTGCGCAGATTGGGGCAGAAAAGAAATTCAACTTCAGGTACAATGATGCGATGAATGCCTACATGTAAATAGTAAAGTTTTTCAACGCAGGTTGAAGTTGAACCATTCATACCACATGCCACAACATATACATATGTGCATATGTATGAGAGGCAGTTACATCTGTAAACTATTATTATATAGTCTCAATTACATTTCTGAGTTAATTGAAATTCAATCAGGGTTTACAAGCATTTATATTTTTAAATGTAACAATCATGCACCAAATGTGATTATAGGAAACAGATAACTAAATAGATAAAGATTATCATTTGTTTACATCAAAAAGTCATTTTATAAAAACGCATGGTAGTGCTGTGATACTTTGTTTAAATTTCGACTTTCTGTGCGATTTGTGTATAAAGCATAATTGTGACAAGGACTGGTGAGTGAAAAAACATTTCGCGATTGCGTATATTTATGGTTGGAATGCTTACAAAATAAAGATCATAGAGTACACTCTATATGTTTGTTTCCTTTGCACTGTAGTTTTTGTGGTATATGCATAAGCATCTAGAGTGTTTAGGAAAGTAATAACTGTAACAGCATTCATCAGAAAGTAGCCACCGCAATAAATCCATCTCGCACAGCCATCATTTACAAAAATGTAATAGTAAATTGTGCTCTAACTGCCAGGAAATTAGTGGAAAACACACAGAGAACAGGCTGCTTTTACTACTTCACAAGTAAGTCTAAAATGCTGTACGTCTTCCCCTAATGGTAGTCATACAAAGCAGAAAACAGAATGAAATATGTAGCAGTTATATGTAGCTTACGCTGGTTGAAGTTTCAGCATGAGAAGGAAAAATGCTGGGAGTTTTTTTACTTTTTTTTCGGGCTCCTTCTTAGATTATTGTTTGTTACGACTACGACAATATAAACATACCTAAAATAGTTAAAAAATAGTGACACTCCACGGTTTATAATTGTAGACTGTAGAGTGGAGTAGCACACAGTAAAGTCTCTAAGTTCCCTGAAAAATATGTTCCTTTTGATAAATGCGCATTATTATTATGATGATATGATGTTCAAATAATGTTCCATTCCAACAAAACAACCACAGCATTAGCATCATCATCTTCTTCGTCTTCATTCACATACGAAAAAATAGCGTACGAGTAAAGGGAGAGAGAGAAAAAAAATGAAGAGGGAGAGAAAAAAGAGGAAAAAATTGTGAGAGCAGGAGGATGAAGCCTGCACACTCTATTTTAATTAAGCCCTATTTTAATAATGGTTTAAAAACACATGCATTTATATAATAGCTTTTTTCACTCTTTTCTCTTTCGTAATATCTCAAAATACTCGAGCACATATAAAATACAAAACAACATACATGTTTAAGGTAATGAACCTATGCCAATATGTAGATACGTATGCCTTTTTAGACAGCATTTACTTTTATGCCATTATGCCTATATCCTCATACACCAAAATATGGATCCTGTTTGAATCTCTTAGCTGCTATATTCCTATCTCACTTTTAAAACCTCCTCTGTAATGTTGTAAGTAGGAACAAGGACCCAACTGACAACACATATAACTTGAAATTTGTTGCTCTTCTTTCAAGTACGACAGCAACAGAACGCTACGAATGCATGCATAGTTTATGATTACGATGATGACGATAATATAAATATCGGGCATAATAAACACATTCACAAAACACACACTCTGTCTCGTGCGTGTGTATGTCCTTTATGTTTGCAACTTCATAAGTTTTGATAAACCTTGCTGGTATGAATTATAAATTTGCCTCTGTTTTAAGCCTGTGATATTATAAAAAATTAATGCTGCCGCAATAATTCCCATTTTTCCGGATAGTCGAGCGTTTGAAACTGATTAGAAAAAAGGTGAATTACCGTTATTAAAAATGTTTTAGAAAAGGAGCAAGAAAGATGGGATTTGAACATCAAGGAAAGTTAATAAATTAACTGAGTAGACTTCCCTGCTCTATCTCATTATTTCCCCTCATATTACAGTAACTTGGAGAGAACTAGAGAAAAACAATTTCGTTAAAATACCATGAGTGTATTTTTGTTTTTTCTGTGGTAATTCAATCGAATCCATTCAACTAAATAATTTTGTTCCTTGTTCAATGTAGAATGCATCTTCATTTGGACAGCATCATCCTGTTTACAAACAAACACTATACTGTGCTCTACGGCGCTGGTAGGCATGAACAAA
>JAQFZW010003914.1:0-11600 GCA_034687055.1 Heteromurus nitidus | reverse complement strand
TATATACAAATTTTTGTTCAGTTTGGCCTACTTACGAAAAACTTGAGATTTGGCGCCACCTGGTGTCACTTGGTGTCATCAACGGTCAATTTTAATTGCAGATTCGAATTCTGCATTATCGAATTGACGTATATACAAATTTTTGTTCAGTTTGGCCTACTTACGAAAAACTTGAGATTTGGCGCCACCTGGTGTCACTTGGTGTCGTCAACGGTCAATTTTAATTGTAGATTCGAATTCTGCACTATCGAATTGACTTATATGCACATTTTTGTTCAGTTTGGCCCAATTACGAAAAACTTGAGATTTAGCGCCACCTGGTGTCCCATGGTGTCGTCAACGGCCAATTTTAATTACAGATTCGAATTCTGTACTATGGAATTGACGTATATACAAATTTCTGTTCAGTTTGGCCGACTTTCGAAAAAGCGGACATATGTCGGCATTTATGATTTAGATGGAATTTTCGAAACATGAGCACTTATCAGTCATATACAGCTCATGTATTGATCATTTAACTCCCCCCGCAGTGTCGCTCAATATCACCTCTCAGATTTCCTGAGCATGTGGATTACTGCTCGTACGTAATAAGGAATCTTAATTCCAACTTGGCTGGCTTGTAGCGTCCTGTTCCAGGCCCAGTTGTTCTTGAAATTTTCCAAATATTCATATTTTGTAACGTTTGACAACTTCACAAAATTTGAAGAAAAACTGGGCCTGGAACAGAAAGAGGGGGAAGCGTCTGGGGGGTTGGGGTAACTGTGGGACGCTGCCGTGCTCACCATATGAAAGAGCACTAGCGACTTGGTAAAATCATGTACTTATTTGACGCTTTTATGTATACAGATATACGCTGCTAGACACACTCTAAAACTCCCATCTATGTATTTAGGTGCATGCCTCTTTCGGTTTCAGTTGACAGAATTTGTCTCCGCATACAACATTATTATCCCGCCAGGGGCTCCTAAGGCAATTGAAACTGACTTGGGTGTTGTACTTCCGCACGGTACATATGGAAAGGTAGGAGATAGAGGTAGTCTTGCTGTGGAAGGAGTTTTGTCGTTGGAGGTGTAATTGATAGCGACTAAAGAGGGTCGATTAAAGTGTTACTTTTCAACTCAACAGAAAATGTTGTTAGAAATGATTAGTTGGTTGTTGACGAAATTTATGTTGGTAATTCGGGGATCTTGGTTGACAGAGTTCCTGCTACCGATCGTGGCTCCAAGGGATTAGGGGCAACAGGTAAATAACACTTGATTGTTGATGAACATTTATTCCTTAAAAGGGAACTAAAGCAGCTTCAGTTAATAAATCAAAGAATGTATGATTATGGACACTGAATTTTTTAAATCTTACAGCTTCTTGCAAATTATTTCTTCCAATATGATTTCATGTATTCAGAAGTACTGGGTTTTCCCTTAGAGCAGGAGGAAGAACATAACACATGTTTTGTACCATTCCTTATATTATAGAACATCTGAAAACGGTTGCATATAAATAGAATTGCAATGTATATTCAGTGCATATACTACTCACCATCAATAACATGCATTGCATGAAACACATTCATATACGTAAAGTATTCTGAGTAGAAACATGCGATGCATATACTTCAGGTATACTGCAAACTTTGGAAGGTATACTGAGTCCCTACACTAGGCAAAAGCGTAAATATATCTTTTTTATTTGCTGTTTTTTATTTACATAACTGATTTTTCACATTATATATGAAAAGGCCATTTTAGCACAATTTCGCGAGGTAACTAGCGAAATTGTGCCAAAAATGCCTTTTTTGATATCACCATATACTATCCGACGGTTTCGTTTGGTCTACATTTATTCGGGAATGGGTCTCCGAATGTTAATAATGACGATTTTTTTGAATAATCTCTATTGTAATTTGGAGAGGGAAATGCGTCCTCCACACAATGTATATTTACATTGAGACTTGACAACTTGATAATAGCGGATCTTTTGCTGATGTGTCTGTGGCATATTCTTGCGTATCGGAGTGGTTCCGTAAGCTGACACAATTTGAAGGCCGGCCAAAGATTGTACGAAAAGTGAAGAGATTTCTTTCGGTAATTTGTTGTTACAAACTTTTTTATTTTTATGTACTAAATTTGATAATAGTGATTTTCGCAGGAAATGATACGTGAGCACGAAGTTACTGGAACGTACTTGAAATCCCCAACCTGTCTCATCGATGTGTTTCTCCAGACAATGCACGAGGGGAAAGATGAAGAATTTACATGAATGTACACAATGCTCTACCTCACTGTCTTTCCGCAAGTACAAGGGAAATTGGCACAAGAAATTGACGATGTTCTTGGAACAGATGGGCCAGTTAGCGGTGAAATGCGGGAAATGAAATGAATATTTTAAGGAAGTATAATTTTGCGGTCAAATTACTTTCAAATTTCAAATGGGATATTGATGATTGATGGGATAAGATTAAAACTACTTTTAAAAATCCAAATGCACGGTTGCGGTCACCAGAATTATTATTTTTTCGAACCTGATTTTAGTCATAGATCATCCAATTTTTCTTCAAGCATGACTAAATATTATCATTTCATTTCTGAAAGTGGCTTGAATGCCTGTTCAACTCCAATCCGCCTGGTAGCACATTTACAAATGTTGATCATTACTCTCGATGGTATATTTGCAGAGACATAACTTATTAAGCAGCCTGTCTGGAAACCCTTAACCATTCAAAAACCATATTATGGACCACACTGTAATTGAATCCAGAAGTGCGCTATACTATGTAATTCGCTAAATCCAGAATAATCATGCAGATAGTACTCGGCGCATTTATGCACAGCGAAAGTAAGTTCATCTTGTGTCATTGAAGCATCTCGTTGTGACCCCCAATGTATGTATGTATGTATGTATGTATTTATTCATTGTTTTCTATAGGGTATGCACCCGTGAAAACGATACATTTTTATATTAATATATTACATTTATGGTTCTTATTTGGTACAATTTAAGTAATTACAATTTTTTTATATTTTTCTATTTAGTCCATGCCTATCTCAGCTACTTCTTTATCTTCCCACATTCTTATCCCTATGCTAGTTTTAACGTAATAATATATATCTTGTATCTGGTCCTTCTGGGTGAGGTTTTTCAGAAGTGTACAGAGCTGCATTTCTCTGTCACCCATGTATTGTATTATATAACTACTCACATATTTATTTCGTTCGGGAGTGTGCCTAAGACACTTGAATAAGAAGTGATGCATATTATCTAGCTCGTGCATATTACAATATTTGCAAATTTCGTTTTTGTCCAGTGTATATGTTTCTCCATCTATCCAAAACCTGTTTTTTCCTATGCGAAGTTGTGCAATTATGCTAGATTGGGTCCTCGGTAGTCTCAGCGTAAGATATGTTGGTATTGAATTATCGTCCGTAACGATCTTATCATAGTATTTGTATGAATTAGAGCTGGAAATATTTCCACGGATTTCTTGCTTCGTCATGTCATTTATTCGGCTTATAATGGAGCCTGTCATCAGAGCTAAGAGTTCCGTGTTTTGACAATTCCATACATATGAATAACCTGTTCTATCGAATATTGTCCCCACTTGTTTGCACCAGTTATATTTTGTTGTTTCGTTCTGCAATTTACTGTTTCGTAAAAGTTGTCTGAAACATATTTTTGGGTATCTGTCATCGTTCATTTCCCAGATTTTTATTACGTATCTTAATAACATTTACACGATTCTAGATTCCACAATTTCTCCATTTACTTCAAGGACTGTTGCAGCGTTGGAAACGTCTAAACCAACTCCCAATGCTTTCTTATAGTAATAATTTCCAACCTTTTCTGTCTCTTTGACATGTTGCAAAGCCCAAATATGAGCACAATATAATGTTATCGGAAATATAACCGCGCTAAACAGTTTAGTTTTAGGTTCCATCGTTTCTGCACGTGCTTTGCGTAGTGTGTTCAGGCATACCCCTGCTGCTGTTTTTCCTTTATTCTTGAATCCCTTTGCTGTCTCTTTAAAGCTAAGATTAGAGTGGAATTGTACCCCTAAGTATGTGACCCCCAATGTGATCAATGCAATCATGATGTTATTCCAATTATCACATAACACGAGTGAACTCTAAACTTACTGAAGAAACCACTTCTTCCTCGTTTCTCCTTCGCCGTCAAAACAAAACTACATTCATAAATGTGAGCGCGTGTGATGATAATGAGAGCTTTTTTGCAATTCCATTTATTACGTTTGCAGTTGAATGTAATGAAAATTAAAAGGCCGAAATAAGTTCAGACTGAGTTGGAAAAATAATTATATAAATTAGATTTATTTGCAGTTTTTAGCTTTTATCTGCATTCCTTGATATCGTTTAACTTGCGAAAATATAAATTTCCCAAATGGCCTCATACAACACACGTTGCCGGACTTGTATCAATCACGAGCTTCAGCAAAATCAAGTTCATGAGAGGAGCGCGTGGGAGTGCTCCAGAAATTCATCAAGCTTCTTGCAGTTTGCATTTGAATGAAATATATAAACGCGTTGTTGATATTGCAAGTCTGTTGTGCGACTGCCGAAGTCCAACTTCCTTGATCACATAAGTACGAAAGAAGGTCAGACAGACGGAGGTCAGGATGTCCACGAGGATGATAAGGAGGAAGTTGAAACTATCCCTCTGAACTTGGTTCATTTTAAATTGAATGTTCATTTAAATTCTGGAGATCAGTGTCCACGTTCACGGACTTCAGTGAAACTTGAAAACTGCAGCATGATCTTGCTAATGACTTTGCTGCTCTTCGGAGCCGCGCTTTACCTTTACAGATGGTTACAAGAGGACAGGAAACGATGTGCTGGAATTCCCCCGGGTAATTTAAAAAAATAATACTTTTAACTCCTTTTTTTACAAATCAATCGTATTTATCTATCAGATATGTTTAATAGAAATATATTTGTAGGTCCTCTTAGGCTTCCCTTGGTTGGAAGTTTACTGAATGTTCGGTTATTATCAAAAAACCCTACGTTGGCAATGTACAGGATTGCAAAATCTTATGGAGATGTGATGCACTTTCGTTGCGGAGCATGTGATTATGGTAAAAAAGTGACAAGTAATTAACGGCAAGTTAGTTTAAGGATATCCCTCGTTGGAATTTTTTCCATAAGGAATGTATTTATCTCATATCCGACCTGGGGTATTATGAAAATTTTGCGAACTGAATGCCTTTGAAAACTATCATGAAATTCAAAAATATATTCCATCAAGATTTTAGGTAATTAAATTATCTACAATCTTGATGGCTTTTTTCTCTTAAATTCGCGATAGATTTTACGTACATTCGCCTGAAAGTTCCCATTAAAAGGACCCCCTTAAATCATATTTTTAAATGTTGTTAACGTAGCTATTTAGTGGGTTATGATTATATGCTAAATAATATGGTGAGTGTTCTAGCTACCATAGGAAAGAGAGAGGGGTGTTTATTAGAAGGAAGCCGAAGGGAGACAGACGTACAGAAGTACAGGCATTCGCCTTTTATAATTATATCGTAATAATAATTCTATTTACTGCTATGCTGTGAGTCAGTGCAACATGCACATGGATATAACAATAACCTTGATTCATGGAAGCATATTCCATCAATTTCCATGAATCATACTTGAGCCATTAACGGAACAATGTTTGATGATTTGACTTTCACCACCAGAGCCGCAGTTCGCTTTCGCTTTCGCTCAAGCGAACTGCGGCTCTGGTGGCGAAAGTCAAATTTGCGAACTATGATTTTGAGTGGAACATTTTCATTTTGATTTCGAGGTATTTACGTGATCAGCTTTAACACGACAAAACTTTAGGAATATGAAATTTTGAAATAAACATTTCAACCATCATTCATTTTTCGCTTGTGCATGATCCCTTTCCAATAAATTCATCAAATTCATAAATATTGTCCGGCGTATACTCTCTCCAAAGTATGCAGACGATGATGTATTTGCAATCAGTCGCTCATAACAGAATTGGTTTATTTCCAAACAAAGTCAGAAAAAAGATGCTTCTCAAAATTGTTCCCCTTCGCTCAAATGTATAATATTTATGCGGATTTCATGAGCATGAATATGATAATATGATTATGCGTATTCTTTAAGTAAGTATGCATATCGCATTGGCGAGTAAAGAGCAGTAAATGTGCATGAATTACGAGATGTAAGTTTATATGTATCAAAATTTTTGTGAATAAATTTATCATATATTGTTCATATGTTGGTTAAGCAAGCCTACACGTTATATTCTATTCTCAATTAATCAATCATTCGTTCATCAAAATCTAGCGAGTTGTTTTTCAGAAATATTTTCACGACTTACTTTCCAGTGGAACCGAAGCCCTTTCTGCCTCTGTTAGTTTCAACGTTAGGTGGCATGTCATGACGAATTTCACAAGTAACATCAACATATTTTTCAATTATGATTTGTGCAATTTTGTCATGTACGTTGATATGTATGACTGAATTTGTAGAGTTGTACAAAAGAACTCCAATTGGACCACGAAAATCGTTGTCGACAACACCACCAACGAGATGCACTCCATAAATGGCGAGGCCGCTTCTTCCAGCCAACCGACCATATGTTCCTTTTGGAAGTATGACTATAATGCCAGTTTGTAGAAGATGCGTGCTTCTTGGTTTCAGCGCATAATGCCGGGTGCTAGTATGAAAACCGCAGAATTGTAATGGAAGAATAGATTGTGTTATGTTTTATAATGCTTTTATGTTTTATGAATTTACCAAAATAAATCAAAGCCAGCAGCACCCACACTACCCTTCTGTGGTGGCCTGGCGTCAGAAGACTCTAAGACAAATGTAACTTGTTTTTTTGCTGGAGAAAAAAAGAAATGATTAAAATTTATTAGACAAAAGGTTCATAACCATAAAATGATATATATATATATATATATATATATCAGAACCATCATTGCAACTTCAAAACAATCAATCCACCTCCTTTCTTGGAGGAATAACTTCACCAAACATACGATCAATGTCGTTAACTGCATCCTGCACTGCAAAAAAATACTCAACGGGAATGTTACACCCGGATGTAGCACTCTTACGAATTTGTAAGTACATTTTGCCATTTTTCAACCAATGTGTAAACCGAAGAACGTACTCCCCTCCAATTTTTGCCTCAAAGAGCACATCATTAAACTCATCGGGTTGCTCAATTGGAGCGTAGTCCTTCCTTATTGGCATGCGTTTATACTTTGCAATTAGTGCTGCGACAGATGTACCTGCAGTTTTCTTCTCCCCCTTCTTGGCAGCTTTCTTCTTTTGCACAGTTTTCTTCCCCTTCTTTTTTTGGCTGGAGCTCGGAGCTGGTGCTTCGCACTCGTCTTCAGATTCTGTGCCCGTCTCATCGCTAGTGATCTCCATATCTACCTCAGACTCCGAAGCAGGTTTTCTGTAAAGAAACAAGAAAAATATGAAATATTCATCAACACATTGCTTAATCACATCACACATTTCTCACTACTCTAATCAGTAAATTCTCTGGTTGTAATGAAATATTAAGTAATAATAAGTAAATATGATAGTAATGCAACATGGAGAGTTAAGTTTATTTACCTTCTGCTTTAGCTTTGTGAGCTTCAATTACTTTCTTTGCCTCCTTGTA
Organism: Heteromurus nitidus; assembly: GCA_034687055.1. Taxonomy (NCBI): domain Eukaryota; kingdom Metazoa; phylum Arthropoda; class Collembola; order Entomobryomorpha; family Entomobryidae; genus Heteromurus; species Heteromurus nitidus. Next base: position 3,950 of record JAQFZW010003914.1, on the reverse strand, counting down.
TTGCATAGATCTTGTGTTGGTAGCCGTGGCCACTATTTTCTTTGCTTCTCCCAGCAGCATTTCCCCAGACTTCCCTGAAAAAAATAATATATCATAAATTAGCTTGAAACTCAAAAGTGTACTGTGCGACACCCTATGATGTATAGCTCTGGACATGCAGAAAAACATGATTCACAAATCACTCGATCAATCGATATGTATATAAATAAGAAATGGTTTGTAGTAAAACTTACTTTTCGGCATTTTAGCAGCTCCACAAAAAACGGAACAAAATTTCCAGATTTTAACTTTGACAGCAAGAACTTTTAACTTCAAATTAACAGGTTGGTTGAACGCCACTTACACAAGCACTGTGCTGTAATTCACGATTGTACTGCTTTTATATGATTTTCGATTATGATTAAAAATGTTTTATATTCCACAAATAGAACTGCGATGACTTAAACTTAAACTTGTTTAAAATGACGCAAAGTAATGGCGCAGTCATAAGATATGCATCTCCGATATGAAATAGCGAGCGTACAATCGTGAGACAAAACAATTTTTTACTTTCTCACACAACGCAAAAATGTGCGACGCAAAATTTGTAATGGCATCCAGCTGATGTTTGCAGTTTACTAATTGTGCTTAATCAAACAAAGACCATTGCGCATGTATTAATTATGACCACATTTAATTACAGTCATATAAAATTTATTGGGAGTTGGTCATTAAGAACGCTACTTGAAATGTGTGATATGATAACCCCTGATCCTTTAATTAGTATAATTATACTTAACAAAATTAGACATCCCAACCCCTTCTCACCCCATTCTGCCCGTATCCATACTAGAACCCCCATCCCTTCCCCTGGAATGTATAACGATGAAGCCGAACAACCCCTTTACAAAAATGCTATATATGTATTAGAAAATGTGCAATTGAACCAAATTGTTTAAGTCATGTTAAAATGCGACGTAGTTCCAAAATCTTATTACAATATTTCATTGATCAGCTAGTATTTTGCAATCTGCAATATGCTGCATAAAACAGCATTTCCATGTTGCAAACGAATCATTTTATTCCTGAAACCCCTGGGAAAGAATTTTTGTTAACTTAGCGTTTCTTTAAAACCGATTTCCATTTTCCTGGAAGTTATATATAAGGAGGCAATCTCTTAAGAACCTTCATTACACGTTGTAATTTCATGAAATAAACGCTGTCAATTAACATAGTAAACTATCAAAACTAATTTGAGGAGTTACATACTTGTATGTGAGGAGTAAAATCTTGCATTAAACCATGGTAAGAGTAAAAGTATATTTTTAAAAATGCATGCTGAAAATGTTGGTTGGAAACTATCCATGTGTGATTCTAAATTTATAAATTCTAAATTTCTTTTCACAGCGGTGTCCTGTCTTGGAATGTACATATGAAGGTGGTCGAGGAGCCATGGATTTCCACTTGAGGAATCAACATCCACAAGCCGGAGGTTTAGCTTCGGGAACCTTGCGCATACTCCCATTTGTGGAAATCAGAGCTTTCCGAGGATACCTGCGGACATACAGACACAGATTTGGGTCGTTACGTATTATGCATTCCACGCAAGAATACTTCGATGAGGTGAAGAATCCTGCTCGCAACATCATTTCGGTGAACAGCATTGGTAATCGTTCAATTAAATTGCAGTTTTCTCTAATATGCGAATTTGAAAGGGGAGATCCAGATTTGGACAACTACGAAACCTGTATTCATTTCATTAACTCAAATTCAAAATCGATTTTTTCAATGGAAAACTTTGGAGAGGTGTACAGTAGGATAAAGCAAGAAATTGATAACATTATTGATATCTTTCAGCAACACGGTTCGGGTTGGAGCTTGAAAAAAGTTCTAGGTTCTGATATAAGAATTGCTGAGTTTCATTCTTTGAGAAGGGGTAGATGTTTCGTCGAGATTCCAGAAGAAATAAGTAACAAGAGAGCAATTATAAATGTCAGGAACTCTGACAATATGTGTTTCAAATGGGCTTTTCTATCGGTGTGGCATTACAATGATGTGAAATCTAAATGTCGACAACGGGTGAGCGTTTATCGAAAGTTTGAATGTCTCTACAATTTTAAGGGAATCAATTTTCCTCCTGATTTAAGAGACATAAGCAAATTTGAAAGGCAAAATGAGCAATTGAAAATAGCAATTAATATATTCGAAGTTATAGACGAAAGTATAACAATTAAACGGATATCTCCTTTCCTTAACAGGGAAAATTTTAGAACTTGTGATCTCCTCCTCATTCATGATGATGAATCGGCTGAAAGCCATTTCGTAGGTATTGTTTCACTGGGAAGACTGTTAGGGAAAAGAAACCACCATGTTAAATTCTATTGCTACAATTGTCAAAATTTTTACGGTAGAAAAAAGTATGAAGGTCATCAGAGCGATTGCAATAAGCTACGCTGTCAGAAGGTTGTAATGCCTACGCGCAATAAGAGTGGCAAGTGTCCTGTTATTAAATTTAATAACTTCAAGAAGCAGTTACCGCACGAGTATGTTATGTATTTAGACCTCGAATCTATTATGAATCCTGTACACGTGCAAAAAGGCAAATGTACAAAGCTGCTAACAAAGCACATTCCATCCGGATTTTTTCTTTTGCTTGTTGGAAGACATGAGGGCATAGTTAACCACAAACTTTACCGTGGCAAGAATGTGCTGCGAAGGTTATTTCAAGCAATTGAAGAATTTGTAAATTATGTCTTTGAGATTTATGAAGACAGTGTGCCAATGAAACCACTCACATCTCCACAGTGGGCTGCATTTCATAACGCTGATAAATGCTTCCTTTGTCAAATGCCGTTCACAGAGCGTGGAAAAGTGAGGGATCATGACCACAGAACAGGTGAATACAGAGGTGCATGCCATTTTACATGTAATAGCACATATACTCTAAAAAGGTGCAAAATCCCAATTATAACACATAACTTTCTAAATTATGATATGCACTTAATTTTTCATGGGTTTAAACATTATGATGGCAATATACATATTATTCCAACAAATGCAGAAAAATACTTGAGCATCATTTGCGACAAATATGTTTTTCTAGACTCTTTTATGTTTTTGAGTGCGTCGTTGGAAAAATTAGTCTCTCGTCTGAAAAGCAATGACGATGACTTCGACAAAAATTTTAAACTTCTAATTCAGTTTTTTGGGAAGAGTAAAGCGCAAGATTTGTCTCGGAAAGGGGTTTACTTTTATGATTACATTAATAACTTTGATATGTTTTCTGAAATCAACTTTCCAGACCACAAACATTTCTACAATATCCTAATGGAGTCAAATGTGTCAAAGGAAGACTATGACTATGGAAAGTATATTTTTGAAAAATATTGTATTGATCTAGGCTCATATCATGACCTATATTTAATGTGCGATACAATCTTACTTAGTTGCGTTATGCAAAATTTTCGGGAGCTTGTGTTTGATTTTTATAATTTGGATCCCGCTCATTACTATACTTTAAGTTCGTTTTCATGGGATGCAGCTTTGAAGTTCACAGATGTGAAACTGGAACAGTTGATAGATATTGAAAAATATCAATTCTTTGAGCTAGGGATGAGAGGAGGTATTTCCATGATTTCAAAACGCCATGCCAAGGCTAACAATAAGTACATGAAAGATTTTGATGCGAATTCAAGCGAGAGATCATACATTATTCCATGGGATTGCAATAGTCTTTATGCATGTGCTTTATCTGAACCAATGCCCGTTTCCAATTTCAAATGGATGAAGTCACGTTGCGTACGTGAACTTACAGTAGACACAATAATGAGCTGGGAGGATCATGGTAATCAAGGCTTTGTGCTTCAAGTGGATCTTCAATATTTAAATGAAAATCATATCAGAGATAATGATTATCCGTTAGCCCCGGAAAAGCTTACAGTTGACTACGACATGTTAGGCAAATATCAGCA
>JAQFZW010003913.1:0-11600 GCA_034687055.1 Heteromurus nitidus | reverse complement strand
ATAATGCCAGAGGCGTGTGTGCTGCTAGAAATTCCTTTATCCCCCGTACGGATGTCGGGTACCAGTGCTAGTGTTAAATATACATGAGGAGACATACCTACTGCCTACATTTGTCAGAGTAAAAAATAAGCGTACACAAAGGTAATTTATCTCCATTTACATAAACACTTGCTATCTCGAGGAAATAGAGCTGAGAGCTAAAAAGTACTACACAAACCCTTTTCTCTCTCTCTCTCTAACCACTACATCACATTAGTGTAAAACCTGCGTTGCGAAAGTCCTCATTTCTTGGAGCGAACATGAAAGTAAGTTGTGGCACTTGCAAGAAGAACATGTGATGATGATGGAACAGCATACAAAAAAATTGTGTACAAAGTAATAAAAAGACTGGATGGGAGAGAAAGGATGGGAATGTGTACCAACTTGATGACTCTTTGAATACACATTCTTTATCACAAGGTTCCATATAGGAAGGAGTAATATGTAGCAGCTCCTTTTAAATCTAAAGCAGAGCACAGGTAGGTTGTGTTATGTTATGTCTGCATGAGCTAAAATGTATGCAAATATTTTGCCTAGAGCATTTGTGCAGATAGATTCTCTCTTTATCTTGTTTACCCTTTCTCCACCATTACCAGCTCGGAGTTAAATAGAAGAGAGAACTTACAAGGATTCGCTTGTGACAGCCAAACCAGATATGCAGACTTGCTTTCAGGACAGTTAAAAACCAGCATGATTAATCTAGTTGCATTTCTGTGAGCAAACTAGAAAGGTAGTAATTTTGATGCCAGGCAGAGAGTAGAGAACACGTTCTCGATTTTAACCATGGATGTCGTGTTCGTATTGCCTTGCTCGCTGCACGTTATCGCAGAGAGTTAGAACATTGCCCATTAGCAAATTAACGCGAACATTAGATTACGACTGAGAGAAAGCTTAGCTGGCTATGTGCGTATGTAGGTAGCGTTGTATTTTAGTAAATTTTATTGGAGTAAAAGCTGTCGTTGTACGTTAAGCCAACACCTTCATTATGATTGGAAATGGGGAACTATAGACTATAGACTATAGAGCTCATACACGTGTTACTAAAAGCATTTTTGTCTAAACATTTCCGCGACAATGACTGCGGATATGGGTTGAATAACGTAAATCTATCCATCGATGTGCGATTGTAATTGTTCGCGATTATACTCCAGGCTGAATATCTTTGATTTTGATGATTATTTTGTCATGTTTTTTTTCATATTAATTAAATTTGAATTGAAAACCTAGCATGATTTTAGTAAGTTATATATTGCTTCTACACACTCGACTCATTCACTCACTCCTAAAAATCCATATCCTATATCTGGTGAAAGATTTACCACGTGCCACGTCACAACTATTATATACGTAGTTCTCGGTGAAGCGTAGGTAAAGTTGAACACTCATTTCCCCCTCATGTATGTTCAGCCTGGAAAGTTCCCATTTTCCCATATATGCACGTGATATTTGTGAAACCGCCGAGCTTTCACATGTCTGAACAAATATTTGGCGAAATTATGGTTTTAATTCATTCCGCTAATAAATACGGTGGCTTTCACACCCCAAAGCCTTGTGGAGAATATTATTGAATTGCAAAACGATCCCACAAGTGCACTTCATGTGTGAATTTCGAGAGTGAGCACGGAAAAAGAGCATGAATTTCCTTCCCATACTTTGTATGGATTAGATACTTTTCATCCTCCTTCACAAAAAGTTTCTTCATGCATAACGGAGAAAGCGAGAGAAGTTTTACTGGCAGTGTCGTTCTGTTATATATTCAAGTGTAATTCATAGGTACATTGATGGTGTAAACATTTGATGGTGTTCATGCTCCCATTTATTATGTAGACACACACACACACAACATCGAGCATCTATGCTAGTATAATTTACGTCAGACAGATTGTAAAGGTTGTTAACGTCATCGCGAATGTAAAGATTTCATTAGGAATTATCAAATGAAATGACACGTTCAAAGAGGGAGGTCGTTACTGCTGATGACAACTCTGATGACGGTCGGCCAACTCACATGCTGTGATAATCATCTCAATAATGGAAATTGCTCTGTTCAAGCAAGCATCAGGACCCCCGAAAAGAGAGAGAGAATATGATGCGAGACAAGTGATACAAATTCGGAGTGATGAGTACATGCACTAACCATGCTTTTGCTCTCATTTGTTTCCCTTCCTTCCTTCGTTATATCTGGTTCAACGGAACAACCATACCATTTACTCTACTGACGATGATGGTAGTGAGGAAGGATAACATTATTTTGCTCCAGTGCTAACTATTTAGTTGAATGCTTACAACTTGCAAATTTCAGAATCTCGCTCGCATCTCTTCTTTCGTGCTTACTAATACATACCTGCCTCTCCTCAAACAGCCAACTGTCGTGTCCGTTTCATTTACTTTTTATGAGAGAATAAATAAAATACCAGAACGAACTCAACGAACGAAGCTAAAACTACTAGCGTTCATATTGTGTATAGACATCCTGATGCTACTGAGCAAGTTTCGGTATTTTCCATTGTCTTTTCGTCTGACAAGGAAACAAAGGATTGTGAAACTGAAAGCTCTCCTCCTCTCACTCTCATATTGATATCATCACGGAAAAAGGAATGGGTGATGATGACTAACGGAACACGCATATATGAAACACGTTGCATTCCTGTAGACAAACTACAGCAACAATGTCAGTTTGCACCCATATTAAAGCCAGACATGTCATCATGTTGGGCTTCATTGGTATGTCGTCCGACGAAATGTTGTTTCTCTCTTTAGCTAGCGTGCCTTTGCTTAGTTGGTGCATAGCTTCAGTCACTTAAAACTGTCAATAATCTGCTCCACTTCAATGAGTCTCCCACTGACTATTTCCAGACAAAGCGCATAATATAAAGTATGTATGCATCCATCCCCTGCTTTGTTTCTGCTACAAATCGATCGACAAAAAAGACGGACTAGATAATCAGGGAAAGCGAGTATAAAGGTAAAAATACAAAGGCATTCCAGAACCCACTTGCATATGGAGCGTCATCGTCATCATTAACTTATGTAAGGTTTCCTTTCCCCTCTTCCATACGCCCCAAATAAATGATTATACTCTTTTTGCATGAGCAGATTTCCTTTTTTTGCATTATTACAAACACCTGTGCAGTGTTGCGATGTTATTCATAAGCACTTCAGGGTTTTAATCCTCTCGGAGAAACAATGCTCGAGAGTCCCAATTTTTTCCCCAATGATTTTCTTCTTCTCGTCCTTCATATTCATACATTCATGGTTATTTGAGGATTCACAGAGAGAAGGATCTCATGTGTGCATGTAAATCTCCTGAGATTTGCTGTAAAGCTGCTGGGAAAAATGTAGAAATGTGAAGGTGTGCTCCGAAGGCTCGAATAGAAACAAAAGGTTTTCATGTTGACATTTTGCTTGTTAGGGACATATACTCTAATTGATTTATACTCAACTTAAGGCGCTATAAACGTGTATTTTGTGCAGTCGTCTGAGATGTTTATGAAATTTGAACTTTAAAAATGCTTCAAGCGTTACAACTCCAACTCATACATTCTGCACTGGTGAAATTCAAAAACATGTAAATGTAGTCACTGTTCGGTTGTGTTGTAATCACAAAACGCAGATTGTACATAGTTTTCCAAAGAACAAGCTTTTATCCACAAGTGTTGTGTATAGATATGATTTTTTCCAGTTAAACACACTATTCTAACCCTTGTCAAAACATTCGGGATTTGAGTTGAAAGCAGCATTTTCTAGGAAATGGAAATGGGATGTGGCCGAAAAAAACACGAGGAAAAATGTGAAATCCGAGAAATAAAAGCATTCAGTTTGTACTATTTTTGCTGCTTGCAATATCCACGATACAAGGTCATTGTCTGGAACATATCCCCTCCTCCCTACTTCTTCAACTGTTGCCCTTCCTTGTACAAAGTGAAGAAATTTAACGAAAACACGGCTCCTTTAAATTGAAAGGCACTTTCGCTGCACAATGTGAAAATAGCACGGTGTCTGCAATGCACACACGGATACATATTAAAAGAAATCAAGACAAAGAAAGTTAATACATCCTAATGGAATCGAAGGAGACACAAAGAGAAAATTGTGGTAAAAGGCAAAACTGGAGTTGATAAACAATAACAGGGAGGGAGTACAGCCTCAAAATCCTCTTATCAACGTATACTTCAAGAGAAAGCACAAAATGCAGAAACCCACATATTCCGTCAGCCGGGTCCGTTATTACGTTCCTTCTCTGCTTTATTTCTTTCTGTGACATTGTCACATGTCACTTGCTGTTTGTCATATCTTCCAAAAAGGCACGTGGATCGACGAAACTGTCATAGTTTAATTGCGTCTTCCATTCTTGCAATTTCTTTGTTAGTAACTGGTTTACGATTTGCGTCATAAATGTTGAGACGAAGAAGCAACTTGTACGTTTTGCTTGTGACAAGTGACAGCATCAAATCTTCTGTGACTACTTCCGCTGATGAAGAGTATACAACGACAATGACAAATCATTTCACTTAAAAATATGAACAATTTCTTTCACAGGAAAAAAGGAAACTCGAATACGGCATCGTTTTGTTGAAATCTACGACAGGAGCATTCCTATTCAATTCGATGGCGGAAGCTTCAAACGGCAAGTGGGGCTCTGGGGCTACAGCTACAGTAGAAAATCAGATACAAGAATGATAACTCGACATGTTATTATTAACCTTTGATAACGAAAATTGTATACAATTTTGCCAATGGAATCGTTGGATAAAAATAGTAACATTGAAACAAACGGTGACAAATGCTCAGTAAGCTAGTGGTAAGTTACACGTCGTATAATTTTTGAGTGGATTAATCGAAGAATTGTTTTGGATCCCAGGTTAGAATGCAGTGTTGAAATCAGAGGTCGCTCTGTGATAAGCCCAGTGCACAAATTTTGTTTGGTATGAGCAGATGTGATTGCTACTTTGCTACCAGACTAGATTCGCAATGTTGAAATTGAAAGGCTATTTTATTTCTACCTATATTATGATGTGTCAATGCTAAGAGAGTTCTCTAAAATCATCAATCCGACCATGCATCCTCTAATAAAACATCACATCGAATTCAAGATTGAATCGGGTTGGATTCAAGATGCATTTATTCGGGTTAAGCAAATCCACCTCTCTGCTGAAGGTAAATGGGATTGGTGAGTGAGTGAGTGACATCAAAATACCGTTATAGCAAGTTGGCTTGGGTTGTATACTATACATATAGGATTATCTATCGCCACCTATGACGAAAAGATATTTGACTTGTCGAGTGTTCCATTTACGAAACCGTCCTTTCCATTGTAGTTACCCTCTGGAACGTGTATTTTCTGATGGAGGTTTTAGGCACAAAGGTTTACACTCATGCAAAAGCAAAACCAACATTCCTCCTCATCTTCTATTCTATAACTGACTGCGAGAATAGCATTTTGTAACTCAGTTTTTTGTAGAATACTTGTCCCAAATTTTGTTCACTTTCTTCGACGCGGACTGATTCATAAAAGCACATTATGCTAAAATATAAACAGAAAGCACAATTTTTCACGTCGATTTTAGATGTGATGCCTGATGTGAAAATCCTCTCTGGTTTTCATTCACTTGTGAAGAAGATGAAGGGAAGAATATTTTTTGAAGTTGAACGAAGTAACCGTATGTGAGAGAGGAGGACTGCTTCATGAATGCAACCCAAACCACATCCCTTTATCCCTACATTTTCAATCTTCTATTCTTGGTCGGGCAGAGCAGAGAAGTTGCTGGAGAGAAGAGAGGAGGACAAGGAAGAGAAGTCTTTCAAGCAAGATTTTGCCATTTACCAACCGGTGGCTCTATTCCAGGAAACTATTCAAATGTACAGAGTTTCGTGCTTGTTTACCAAGAAATAACCACAATATATTTTTTCACCGTACCGGAATTGGTTTTGAAACGTACGAGTGAACGAATGTGAAGGAGTAGGAGTTTGGGTTTTTGGGTATTGAAAGAACACCTGCAGTGTTTTTGAAGCCTTTGGTTATCCGAATAATGTAGGAGGTCCTTAATACATTGTTTGCATGAGGGTTAACGGCTTTCTCGCCCATATACTGACGCAATTCCTCTCCTCCAAGATTCAAAAAGGTTGAATCTGAAGTATGAAAGGGGAGTTACAGCCAATCGAGAACCTTCTTGCATCAAGACTTTTTTCACTTTTCCAGACCCTTGAACTTTAAAGAACCAAAGTTCTCCCAATGTTTGCTCATTTAACAACTATTACAAGCAAAATGAAAACTGCTTCCAAAAATATGCGAATTTCCGGTACTAAACCATTAGAACTGGAATACCATAGTATAAATGCTGAAGTGGGTTTGATTGGAAGGTGGGCAAATTGTTGACGTACAAAACGACAGATATAGCACTATCAAAAAGTAAATTATAGCATGAATTATATCACACATATGCTCCTATCATCCTTTTCAAGCGAAAACAAAAAATGGAAGAAAAAAGTGCTTAGATAACTGAATTTGGATCCTTTAATTATAGAGTTCTAATATGTACATACATTACGAAGGTGAAAGGCGAGTGCGTGGCAGTGGGTTTAAACCTAACCAACATTACCACACAGCGTTTTCAGCTATATTCACTTCAAAATAGAATTTAATTCAGCTTGAATCTCCCTTTGATTTGAAATATGAGAATGTGACATGGTTTACCTCTAGAAATTAGGAATTTACGTAAGTAAAAATAAGCGTGTAATGCTCTTCTTGCTTCAAAGACAAATTATATAGTCAGATTATTATTACGGTTGGAACTCCCGGTATACTACTAAGGCTTCACTTACATATACGTTTATGAAAGATTATGGCGTAATTGCTTCAGGAAAAGTTTGCAAAAATCCTTTGGCCTGAAAATATTTTGATTAAGGCCAACATCACATCCAGTTAATGCCATAGATCTGTACATATAAAGTCCAACCTACTCACACACAATTTTCGTTTTTAACCCTCAAGAAAAAAGGTTTAGCTCCAAAGGGATATATACAAAAAGTTTAATAAAAAACAGTAAATTTTTTTCTCAGATCATGATATTTTTGGTCTTCTCAAACATGTTTTTCATCTTGATGTTTTCTAACATATTCTGTTTGATGCTCTTTGCATGTCAGTTTTATATAAAAAGAAGTTGCTGTCTTCCTCCGAGATTCTCGCTCGCAGGAAGTTTTTTTTCGAAAGCTGATGTAAAAAAATACTAAGAAAAGTGCTCACAATAAGCTTTTGCCTTGCCTTATATCCCCTCAGAAGGTTGTTCTTGACGTTTTGAAGATAACCAAAGCTATTTTTTGTGCTGTCAATGTAATACCGTGCATTTATTTTACATTAAAAACTACATTGTGGAGGAAGTATATACATGCTATAATATAGTACTACCTCAACTTTCTACAATCTTCCTTCAATTACAGGTTTCATAAAGAAATATAAAAAAGAAGCTTTTTCTGGTTTAGACATGCTGTCGAAGAAATAAGAGAACAACAAAAGTTGAAGCCGATAAGACGTAGTGGGAAGCTTGTGGGAAGATGAGAAATGGGAAATATAAGATTCTCTGTATTTTGAGGCTTTATTTGACAATGGGTTAAAAACATGTCTGCAGAAAAAATGCCATGAGCAAGACACGATAGTTCGATAAACGACGACATGGGAAACTTCAGACAATGCAACCACCGATTTCAGCAGATTTGCTTGCTTCAAATAAACTGTGTTTAAATGAATAACAAATTCTTAATGCTTGTGATTTTGATAAGAAAAATAAGAAAAATACGGAAAAAACTAATCGTATTAGCCAACTTAGAAAGTATTCTAATTTTGATTTGAATTTTGATTGAACTTTGAGCTTCTCCGCGTATCTACCACTTTTTCATTAGAACTTTGAAAAGTATTTTATTTACTTCAATTCAAACATACAAACATTCAAATATTAGGAAGGAAGTGGTGATTGACATTTCGTAATTATTACTTTTCTAGTTGATTTCATTCGCCTTCGAGCATTTCCATTTGGTACATCCCTCAAGGTGTATTTGCATGATTTACACCATCTTCCGTTTCGATAATTACAGATACTGCAAATTCTAGCTATATCCATTGCCCTTTGTTTTGTTGGTTGAGATGTGTCTAGTGTCTAGTAGCTAGAGAGTAGAAACAGGAACTCTATCCATCTACAATGCAAATATCAGGGGACGAGCAACTTTCAAATCAAGTTTCCTTTCAAGGAAACTTGTGCTTTGTTTGTTTGCATTATATAAAACTCTATAACGTAAGGATGAGTGTATGTATACGGTTAACAGTGTACATTACATGAGCAACACACACCCACGTGTTGCCTGCTCCCTTCGGACAGAGAGCATCCTCCTCCTCCCCCGTCCTTGTGGACTCCCAATAAATTCTAATCACCAACTTCCTCCAACCAGTGTACATACGAGCCTTTATATGTTTGTATTTGCAAATGTTGTGAAACTGAAACTCAAACTGATTCGAAAGAAAAGGGCAACAAACACACTTCACTTCAGTTTGCTTCCGCTGACGTGTGGTTACAGACATGGCAGAGAGGGAGTGAGAAGTGCAGAGATTGAATTTACCAGATAATACACAAGTTCAGTGTACAAAAATACTGGTCTTGCCCTTTTCATCTCGAAGAAGTCCAAAGAACACAAACTTGTAGATCAATATAGAAATCCCACCGGAAGAACGAAAGGAGAGAGAGAAAGCGTTTCGTAAGAAGAAGGTGAAAGGAAATTCCAAAGGTAAAAATATTCCGTAATATAAACTGACTACGATATAAAGAGAAACGTGCACGAATTTGCAACAGTCTACTTAATTTTTCTCAAATATCCTGTTTAAAATTGTCCAAATGCACGATATTAGTAGACTTCTAAGATATATCTTTAGTTTGGATTGCTTTGTTTATACTTTCTGTTCATCTCGACTTTTGCGAACCCTTCTTACTCGATTACTTTTTGTCCGTCGAGTATAAAGCGTAATTTAATAAGGTTTCTTTGTACACTTTGAGTTGAATGAAAACTTCTGGGAATACAAGTTCTCTCCATACTTTTCCTACTCCTCATCTCATCAACAATGAAATATATTTTTATGGAGTGATCTTTCTCCTCCTAGCTGATTTCATCATTAATCAAATCGAGAAAGAAAAACTTTAGTAAAACGTACAAAAAAATGTTTCTTTACAGAACACAAAGTGGAAGAAGCTTGCGCAAACACTGTTAAAGGCTGAGATATTTTTATGCCAAAACTTTCCCAACTTCTCAAGCAGTAATAATGGAAGAAGGTACTCCAACCAAGATTGTGCTCTATACCTGCACAGATTCCCCTCCTGGGCGAACAGTGCAACTTGTTTTGAAACATTTGGGACTCGCGTATAGAATCAAAACTGTGGATTTTGATAATGGCGAACATTTTTCCAACGACTTTCTCAAGGTAAGGTTTCATTTTTACCATTTAAAACTTATTGCCATCAAACATTGGATCACAGATCAGTTCATCGATTCTACGTAGCAGGCATCTAGGCACATTTTAAAAGGCTTTATTCCTGTGACGTCAATTATATCTATCAACATAAAGTTCGTATCCCTCGAGTAGCCCTTGCATTTCATAGACACACCAACTCTGATTGTTTTCTTCGAAAAAAGGAGGAACCCCCCAACAGGTCCTTTGTTCGTACGCACAAACGTCTTTCTATGTGCACATAATTCAAAAACGTTTTCAATTTTGTTTGTCTGAAATCCAATGCAGTTACCTTGCTGAAGGGAAAATAACTATTTAAATAATGCGTGCTTGTGCTTGGAATTGTTCTCTCTTGCGAAACAAATTAAACCCCTTTCCAGAAAATCCAGTAAGTAAATGTAAAAACCTTGACTGGAAACACAAGGCATTATAGATATTAGGTAGAATATGCAACCTGGTATGAATATGTTTTAATATCGTAGACTGCGTAGGAAGAAATTTCCGTAATATTTTTTGACTTTGAAGATTGTTTATCGTACACTTGCTTTTTCAGATGTATCCTCAAGGAGAGATACCCATCATTGACGATGATGGATTGATAATTGGCGAAAGGTAAGGAAGGGAGTATATTATACTTTTTGCCTAGTTTGAAAACGTTTGTAACATACATGCACATGTAATACTATATTACGCAGTGAACACTCACTGAAAGTAATGATGCACCTGCTTTTCCCTGTGTTTTTCACACAAGACAATCCTTGGTCTGATCCCTCTTCCTGCGAATCCTTGCTACCTTTGCCAATAATTACTTCTGAAACACAAGGACACAAGGAGAACACATGATTTGACATTTATTGTAACATTGTCGAAGACAAATGAATAACATATTCTCTGCGTAACCTACTTCTTGCTTGTGTCGCTAGAGAATTCAGACGTTGGATGGAAGGGATAAAGTTTGTATTACTTTTCAGGTGTACTACTTGTTGTAAGCTTTGGATATATTTGTTTTTACTCTAGTGTCGCAATCATCCAGTATTTAGTAGAGAAATATGGTGGTGCAGCTAGAGAAACATTTTATCCGAAGGATGATCCAGCTCGAAGATCCGTCATTCATCACCGTCTCAATTTCCATTTGTCTTTGTACCAGCGCCGAGTGTATGACTACATGATTCTGCCCATGGATTATGATTATCAAAGGACGGACGAGAATCGGATTAAATTATCCCATACATTGGCAATTTTTGATGAGTTTTTGAGACGACAGCAGCAGACAGAGAATTCTGAAAACTTGACGGGAGGAGGAGGCTTGTACGCGGCAGGAGGTATTAGTGAAGTTTTAGCTTTGCCATGAAACACTCGCTTGTGTAACATGTTTTATTAAATGCATATAATTATTCAGCTCGTGTGCAATTCAATGCCACTTGTGGGTATTGGGGATACAGGTTTTAGTACGTCATATATAATGGCTGCCATATAAAATTGATTCGTTTTAAAATACGTTGATTTACGTGCTACACATATTCGTAGTATATAAGTATATTGGTAGAAGGTATAGTTTTATGGATAAACTTTAATATTTCCTTCCCACTTTCCCACACGTGTTATATGACAGCGCATACTTTTCCATTAATTGTGATTGATGGAGTCTCGGGTTATATAATACTATTGTCTAGACTTGTTACAATCTTGATGTACGATCAACAGAATCTATATAAAGTACGCAATCAACTATTGAGGTGTTGTTTAATAGACATAGACACAAAGGCATTGCATAAGGTACTTCCAATAGATTGCCATGTACATATATTTAAACAACTCAAGCGTATACCACGTGTCATACATTCAAAAACAAGTTGAAATTCATGTTCTAAATAATATGCTATTCCATATTGTATTGAGATATGTATTCTGTGCCCTTGGTCGAAATCGTAATTCCGCGATTACAAAATTACTTATCTTCTAAGAATTAGTTTTAACCACATTTCCGGTTCCGCAGCATAAAGGTTACCCTCCACCTGTCCTTAAGGAGGTTCCTTAAGCAAGCTTACTTACGTATTTTTAAATGACCGCGGGC
>JAQFZW010003912.1:0-11601 GCA_034687055.1 Heteromurus nitidus | reverse complement strand
AGAAAGTCTCTCTAAAATTCACAGCTTCCCCTCATAATTTTCAACTCAAACCTGGACAATACGGAGGAAAATATCTTGCTGGAAACTCTTCTTTGCTGATGTACCACTTCAAGTTTTTATTTCTGACTGGTTCCGGGTAGTAAAGCATGCTACAATACATGTTTGGTTGTGGTTCCTCTGAACTTCTCAAGTCTTCCTCGTGAATGTCAATCAGTTTCGGTAGATCGAGGAAAAAGTCATCGTCCGCTTTGACGACAAAGTCAGCCCGTGGACAATACTCCAAAGTCCACTTATACCCCATCAGGTGTTTCAAACTCAGATTTCTGTAGGAGTCAACCAAATTTCCCATAACAATATCCCCAAAGTTAGAAAATTCTTCAGCCAATGCTTTGTCTTCTTTGTCGATATCCTTCTGAGGAGTGTTCAAAGCAGGGTCATGTATTCCCATGAGGAAGATTAGGCGGAGTGTCCAGCCCGCATTGGGCAGGCCAGAACCCCACGTTCTCCTAACTGACATTCTATTATCGGAGTGGTTCCTCCCAGCTTGAATCATGACAAGAAGGATTTTACCTCCAGATGGATTGTTGTTGCAAACTGCCTCATTGCTAAGAAGCCAGGTGAACTCTGTTAGATTGAGTATTTGATGTTGAGGATCCAGGGTGGGGGGACTCTTTGAAGAAATCAATTAATAACAATAAAAACACATTTGAGATTTTATTAGTTTTATATCGAATCTTGATTATTATGTGTCATCCTTGGCGTACATGTTGAATTTTCCCTGATTTTGATGAATTTCGCAGTTGAATATATAAAAGTAGCAAACAA
Organism: Heteromurus nitidus; assembly: GCA_034687055.1. Classification (NCBI taxonomy): domain Eukaryota; kingdom Metazoa; phylum Arthropoda; class Collembola; order Entomobryomorpha; family Entomobryidae; genus Heteromurus; species Heteromurus nitidus. The sequence continues at coordinate 10,776 of JAQFZW010003912.1, read as the reverse complement.
CCACTTACAACCACGTACAAAATTACTCTTCGCCGACTCATTGCAACTAAACTATTCTTAAAATTTTGCAACACAAAATAATTTACGAAATAATTTCAGATCACGATAATTTATTAAATGAACCTTTAAATACTGCTGTGTTCATGACACACAAGTCATGACTCAGAACCGATTATTTTCGTTCTCTCGCAGCCAAGTTGGGATTTGGTGACATGAAAGATGCACAGTTGTTAATTATGCGCATATGAGAAACTATTATTATCTGCGACTGCGGCGATAATATATGGCGAATGACATCCATGTATGCAAGATAAGATAAGCCTCGTACAAATACAAGGCCGATTATTGGGTATATGGTGATCCCTAATGTAAAACGACGTTACGAGATATGAATAGGTCGGATCGATTATATTAATGCAACCAGTTCTTACTTTCACATAAAATCATATAATTATGTAACCGTGCTTTGAACATAGTGGAGTTCATGCAAGTAACCGTTACTTTCGAGTTAGTAATCGCAGAATAATCCTCCTTCCATGATTCGACCATGTATGGCCAAGTTGCTTTCGAATATTTGTTGATGTTGATTGTTGCGTTGCCATGTTCACAGTTGATCCATGCATATGCATCAGCGGGGTAAATAGTTGTAATGTTGTAAACATCATCAAATTATTTATTTGTGGGTATGTTCGATGAAGTCCAATGTTATTTTAGAGTATCAAACGGAATATACATATTTACATGTGCGTGCACCCTTTAATACCTTCTCCGTTATCATCATGTTTACTCCTTTCCCATGTCATGGAATTTCTATCTTCCTCCTCCTCATCTGGACTGGTATTCTGTGTTACTGGACACTTTGGAATTCTGAAAATTTATCCTGGAGTTCACCCGCACCACCTTTCGAAACCTGCTCTTATTCGAGTCGACTGGAGTTGGAGGATGTGGAGGGATTGGTTGAAGACGATCCAAAACTTATCCAGTTCGTTGAACAGTATCGCGTATACCCTCCCTCTTCAAGGGAATATCGATACAGTCAACTATACGAATGGAGGTTGATGTATGTTAACGAGTCTAGATACACCACCGGAATTATCATGTCGTATTTAAGGAACAAGGCAAGTTGGTATTCAGAAAAATAAGTAATTTAGTAAATTAATTGCGAATGTTTATTTTTTTGTCGAATTCCATTATTTATTTTATTTGAAGACAAATGGAGTGTTCGTCGAAGCTGGAGCCAACAATGGTGCTGATGAATTGTCCAACACCCTCGTCCTCGAGAGGGATTACAACTGGACGGGTTTGCTGGTGGAAGGAAGTCCTCTCGTCTTTCCGAGATTGTTGGCAGCCCACAGGAAATCCTGGAAGAGTGACGTGCTTCTCTCAAAATCAAAACAATCAAAACTTGTGAGTGTTTTCTAATCTTGAACTTGAACCATTTTGTTGTCCTTAATTATTTCCTGATTAATTTGTCTGGAAATAGGTAATTTTCGAACAAACCTGGAACGTGTACGCCGGCAGGGAGAGTCCATTGAAGGAATCAAGCTCTCAGCAGAACATCCTTCCGGTCCAGGTATTGGCGTCAGATGGGAAGACGCCACTGTACAATTTTGAAGTGCTCTCAGTCCCTTTGTACAGTTTGATTCGAGCCTGCAAGTTCGAGACGATTGACTACCTCTCCTTGGATGTGGAGGGGAATGAGGTGGAGATTTTGAAGAATTTCCCGTTTGACAAAATTCTTATTCGGGTAAACTCACTCAATACAGCATTTAAAACATTATTTTTGGTGAATTGAATTCCACTCTTTATGAAGAAGTAATTAAGGATTTTATTTTATTTGTTATTTTCATATGTTTTGAAGACAATGCTCGTCGAAGTTACCTTGCTCGGAGCAATTCAGAGGAAGGATTTGACCGCTTTTCTCTCTTCCAAAGGATTTCACAAGCATCCAGTGGAGCCGACGAAACGGGATTTTATATTTGTCCATGATTCAGTGTGGCGTAATTAATAATTACAAGATTGATTGTCAAAAAATAAATAATTAAATAAATGAAGAAATAACAAGACTTTTAGATATAATTTTTGGCTGTAGATTTTTATTACGAAACGGCAAACAATGCAAAAATAATTTATATAGTTTTAAATTAAAGGTTAAGATGTTACATTTCAAAACTCAATTCCCTTAAACAGCACAGACTTCAACCGTCTGAAACAAGTTCTATAACTACTTACAACCGTATAGTATTGCTTCAACGGTAAAATTAATTCCTTCACAAAATTTTTGCTATCCTTCTTCCCACAATCATAATCGGCATACATTCGAAATATTTGGTGCATGGAACTTGCAATGGACGCAGTTTCACTGAAGTGATGCCCAGCTCCGTGGACAACTTGAATTCCAAGAGGATCCTCCTCAGCATGCTTGCAAGTGAGCTCTACGTCACAATGAAGGTGTTGGAAGTTGAACTGGCAAGTCAGCAATTTGTAAGAATCTGGATTTCGGCGGAGAATTATATTGACGATTTTCTGATCACTCAAAACTATCCTCTTGCTCTTATTATGAAACTCTTGATAAGTCGAGTAAACTTGCTTAATCCACTCAAATTTCCGCATTTTCTTCAGATCCATCAACATCACTCCGGTATTCACTCCTTTCGGGGGAACGTGTGGGATCTCTGAAACAAAAAATAATATTATTAAAATATTGTTTCAATTTCCAAAAAAAATTCTTATGACTTGTTTGAAAGTAGCACCTTTAAAATTCAATTCCCAAACCCCGTTGAAATGAGTACTCCTGTTCGGTTCATCATTCGGGGCAATTGCAACAAACTCCTTTTCCTTCATTTCGTCAAACTTGCTCCACAGTTCCAGAATGTTTCCGGTGATAACAATATCCGTATCCAAGTACAAAATCTGCTCCACCTCAGCCAAGGAATAAGGGAAGAAGAGTCTCACGAAACGACATCCTTTGACATTTCCAAATTCATGGAAATGACCATCAGGCACGGAGTTACGCAACGGATGAAACGCATAGTTCACATTAACTTCTGGGAAGGCTTCTCTCAACTTCACCATCAAACTTGCAACGAATTTCTGAAGGAGAGGATGGTCCAGAAATAGATGGAACTTGATTGGATTCTCCACTTTGTGGAGGACAGCGGACATGAAGACAGACTTGATCAATGCGACGAGAAAGGTTGGTTCTTCAGGTTTGGTCAAGTTCTCTGGAGGAAGGCTGCTAATGCAGGTGACAACACCGATGTGGATTGCCTTCTTGGAAATGGAGTTTGAGCCATGCTTGAAAAAGATTATTAAAGTTGCGAGGAGTAAGAAGGTGATTGAAATCGTGATTAGAAATGGCTTGAGTCGCCTCTTGAATGCAAATCGAGTCATGATTTTAAAGTGAAGTTGAAGTAAGAATAAATTAAGATGTGTGTGTGTGAATAAATTAAGTGCAAAAATGCACTTTTCAACAGGCTTTCCAATTTCTAAAAAAAGTTTTGGTGAATAAATTTTTTTTGATCTTCGAGTTTACTGCATTTTCATTTTCTACGGAGTCTCTACGGAAACGACAAGAAATGGAGGTGAGAGGAAAATGTTAATGGCTTAGTAAATGAGCAGTTGCATATTTAATGGTAAATATTTTAAGTTGTTAGTTTATTCGGGTTAACTTGAACACGTTCCGAACACAATCGAATTTTTATCAATATAATTCAAAACTTAAAGCAGTCTTAAACCAGTACACATTTTATAATGAAACTGTTCCAATAATGTGAAATACATCCAACTCAGATACAAATGTTTGCTATTATTATTATGGAAACATTTTTGTATATAATCAATCGGATCGTACAAAATACATTGCAAAAATTGGAGCAAGCTCAAGCATATTAGTCACATGGAATGAATGGAACACAAGAAACCTTAGAAAATGTGCATCTTGCCACATCCCTCCAAGACAGCAAGCCATCCTCCAGCCATGACTGCGACACTGAGGGGAAACTGTAGTTGACGCCCTTGGATTTCTCGGATTGAAGCCAGCAGATCTCCGTTTGACGACATTTGACGAATGCAGTTGTTCCGGGAATCGACAGTTAGAATGTTGCCCGTGGAGTCGACAGCGATTCCTGAAGGGCGTCTCAGCTTTCCGGAAGGGGCAAGTATACGCTGCCCACTCAGATCCAGCGGGAGTTGGATAACATTCTGCAAGTTGAAGTCCGTCACGTAAATGTTCTTTCCTGAAAGAGACAATTAAAGAAAAAGCAAGTTTTAGACTACAGCAAATTACCAGACCAAACTTCAAAAGGAATTTATAAAAAAATAACTTATAACCTGTTTCATCGAAAGACACATCCCGTGGAAAATCAAAGTTCTCCTTGTACTCAAAAGGCTTCGTCTCGAAAACAGAATATTTCTTAACAAAGATCCCGAACTTGTCAAATAACTGAATCCGCTTGTTCTTCGAGTCTGCGACCACTATGTATTCTCCGTCAGGGGAAACTGAAACTCCCCAGGGGAAATTAAACAAGCCTAAAAAAATTCGTCAAAGATAAAGTATAAAATTAGTACAAAAATTACCAAAATGAAGCTAATATTTAAAATTGGAATTAAAATTATAGACTCACCATTCATGTGTCCTTGGGCGCCGAAGGAAAATGTAAACTTTCCTTCCATCGAAAAGATAACCACGCGATGATTGTCCTTGTCAACGACCACAAGTCTGTGATTCACGTTGTCGTACGCGATTCCAGTTGGGCGAAACAGCTTCTCCCTCTCCACACAAGAGTCCTGGCCGAACTTGAACATGACCTCACCTCGAGGCGAAATACAGACAACTTCATGAGCAGCTCTGTCCGTATAATACAGCTGCAATGACAAATAAAAAAATAAAGTTAAAAATAAGTTACATTTTTTTCAAAATTTTGTTTTATAAAATATAAATTTTAGGAAATATTTTACATTATTCGTCCTCAGGTCGCAAGCGAGTCCCCAAAGTTTGCAAGGCGGATGTGCAGGATAATGCCTCCTGTGTGAATGCTCTCTCCTCTTCGATTTCGAAGGCAACTTCTCAGCTGTGTCCGATTTGGAAACAGATTGGAACGGGCAAAGGATGAAGAGACTCTCGGTTTGGCTGTCCTTGAAATAATTTCTTGAAACAAAGACTTCCAAGGATGCGCTGACCACTCCGGTATTGCCATCCCACGCTGAGAAAATCTTGAGAGGAATGACTGCTCGAACTTGAACTCTGTACGTTCCAAACACGTCCTCCGCGTGGAAGGAGCCGAGGAAAGAGTGGACCAGGAAGGTATCTCGACGTCCCACTTGGCACGAGCTCCGCTTTCCGGAAGGGTCCTCGACAATAGCTTCGAGCATGTATGCCTCGAGCTGGACGTCCTTTGGAACGTTGTTGAGTTGAATGACAAAGTCGACATCTGAGTTGACGACCTTGTTGCAATCTCCGCACGTGTACAGCTGGAGAGAGAAGGCTTTTCCTGTCTCGGGAAACTCGAACTTGTTCCGGGTTACTGGTTTCTGCAGGCATTCTACTTCAGCAGCCAAAGCCAGCTTCAAGCTGTCGTAAAACTCGTCAGAAATGTCTCTGCTCTGCGTCTGCGTCTGCCAATCATTACTGAATCCACGGGAGTTTCCTCCAGTTGCCCATGGCGTACCGAACCTGCTACTGTCCTAAAATACAAAAAAAGAAGATCATTTTAAGATTCTATTCGAAACCAATTGGAATTTTTTACTCAAATGAATTTCGTTAATTGTCAACTTACAAAACTGCAGAAAGGCGACGATATCTGCACTTGGAGAGGGCGATACAAAGAATCCAACGAGAAATCAGAGCCAACTGGACCAAACCTTGATGTCTCCAGAAAGGATCTGCGAGGATAATCTAGGAAACTGGTGAAGGACGCGGACGATTCCTGTAAACAATGCAAGTAAACAAAAATATATTTTAGAGACAATTAGTTAAAAATTATGAAATATAAATAATGTTTGGAATAAATAGTTGATCAGGCGTGGATTACACGCATACTACATACCCAGTTTTTCTCCGGGGAACTTGGCAGACTCTCTGAGTTTTGAAAGGAGAAAGAGGACGACCGAGACCAGAATTCATCCTCGCCCATCAGCACCTCGTCAGAGCGCTTCTCCATCCTGGAAATCAGGAATAGCAGCAAGAGCTTCGACTTCAGGACTTCTTTTGCAGGAAACTTGAGAAATCCGGATGGCAAATGCAGATCAGCAACTCAGAATGGTATGAAGTCAGTAAAGCCGGAAACCAACAACGAAAAATTTTTCAGCGAGGAGAAACTTTTCTAAGAATTGAGAACTGAGTAGAAATTCTCGAATTCAAGTGAACTTCTTGAATTCCAAACAACAAATGGGAAAATAAATCGAAGCCCACCTCTATTTATACTAGCTCGCTTCAGGTCAGGTCAGGTCAGCCAGTGACATGCAGGACCAATGCCACCATAAGCTACCATAATTAGAAGAATTAATTGAAGACTTCTGTTGATAATTTAAAAGTAGAAAATTTCTTGCGAATGTACAATCTTTTGAAATCTGGAAGTGGAAGGTTATACTTGGATTCAATATTTTCCAAATCATTTGCATAAAAATAAAAGTACCTTTTTGGTGAAAGTGAAAATGTACCTTGCGCAAGATTTCTTGTGTCTCATAATTTGTGGTAACAAGTACACGTAATTCCGCATGGTAGCATTTCGTAACACGGAATACTATTCCTTTGTGTTCATGTGTATTTTCAAGGGCTACTTGTGTATAATTGTGGAATCTACAAAATTTCTTCAAAATTATGCAAAGTATTAACCAGTGACCTTCAATAATTATGGTCAACTGCGCTGACTCCCCACCTTTTGAAGGACTGGGGACTTTGATAACTGATGATTATGGAAAACCGAAGTGCGCATTTACTGATTGTGATTGTTGTATTCATGTGGCATATGTATCAAAAGAGAAAATGCAAGTTTTGTGTACACTTTTCTGCATTGTTGACCTCTGGTGCTTGCTGGTCTTTGTACCTGAGCCAAGGAAATTTGCATATGAAGTTAATTCTTTTTTGTTTTTACATTTCGAACAATGCCTACCAAACGACATGAACAATCTATAAGAAATGTGTGTGATGCTTTCAACTGGTGCTGATTGCTGATTATATCTCTCCGTCATTTCTTAATTGTTATTCAAAAGTAGTAAAGTCCTTTATTAATTTTATTAAATTAAATTCCAGATTTTCCATTTATATTTTTGAGTACAAAAATGTAGTCCGACTCACTCTCATACACGCAATCGTAGCCTTGGTCAATCATAAACCATTTGAGCAAGACGGACGGAACAGACATTAGCCAGTGCTCTACAGCAATCACCTAAATAAAACAAAATAATATTAAATTTAAACTCGTATTATGCTAATTATTTAAAACTACCTGAAAAAGATGTGATGTATATTTTATTTTTATTGTTAGTTTACTTTAATCGGGATGATATCAAATGGAAAACTTCCCAAAACTTCAAACTCATGACCTTCGATGTCCAAAACGAGCAAGTCCACCCCAGTAACTTTCAGCGTTGTTAACACCGAAAAGAGGGCGAAACACTCCACCTCACCCTCCGACTCGTATTGATCCTCCCCTTCGAAAATACGTGGAAATAGGCCATACTTGACGGGGTTGATTTTCCCATTGCCTCTTCTCCACGGGGCATCCTTTTCATCCTTTTTGGCAACGTAGTCCAACTGAAACGAACTCAAAATTATACAAAATGACTCAAAGTACAACATCGTGTCTCATCCGAAGAACTTTTACTAACTTTTTTATGAGGTTCTGACGTGAGACACACATCAGCACTCCAACACTTTCTCTTTTTGCTTCTCAACTGTTTCGATTTCGTCGGGGAGGCTTCCACCAGCAACCCACTCCAGCCATGGTCCCTTTCCAGATCCAACGTGTGACTTAAGTAGTGGCCGTCCAATGCCCCAGCTTCGATGAAGAAGCCATTTTCCTTTTGAAAAGACACTTTCAAATTTATTCAAAAAAAATTCATCGAATTTTACGTTTATTTGTTTATTGTTTACGATTATGTTGTTCTTCTTCAATATTTGCAACAGGTCCTTGTGGTACTGATCATGTTGGGTGTAGTGGGGATAGCTAACGCTCAAATTGTATGGCACATCCTTTCCAGCTGGCGGAGTGAGGTGGGATCGTATTTGATCAAGGAGCTCGTCGTTTATGAATCTTCCCAAGTTTTTCGATACAACTTTTGGCCTAAATCTTCTTTCGAATTTGAAGATGTCGGGTTTTATTTCTTTCGTGTTCTTGGCTGGAGCAGAGAAAAATAGTTTTGAAAGAATGAAAAGCCCTAGTAAAAAACTAAGAAGTACTGCTCCAGCTTGCTGGAGCGCTTTCTGTTGTCGCAATGAAATTTTCATTTTTTATAAAATAAAATTATATCGACTTCTGTTCCATGTGAAGTATAGACAGATGCGGAGCAGCTTACATATAAACTTGACTCGTCCAAACTCTACTTTTATAATCAATTTCAGTCAGTTTTTTGGCAAAGGTTGAATGTGAATAGCGAATCATTTTATTCACAATGAACCAGCGAAGTAAAACGTTATTTTGTATTCCTGTTGCCGAGGTCTAAAACATATTATTTAAACAGTTGGAGAGTTGGGCCCATATTGATGTGGCCTAATTCATCTCTGAATACGGAGGAGTCATGATAGAAAATGATGGTGGGAATATGAACCGAGACGATACTGTCGTCGGTAATTTTAATGATAGATTTAATTAGGAACATGCTGATTTTGATTACAGATTTAAAATATATTGCATACACTGTCTTAATCATTTCCAATGTCGAAAGTCTTGAACAAAACTGATTTCAATCTCATGGAACAAGTTCTCCTGCCATCCGTCGACGAGTAGAACCTCTTCAACGGCACTATCAGATCTTCAACAGGATCATTCTTCTGAAAATCAAACTCTGCATATTTGCGAAAGATCTGGTACAATGAACTGATCCTTCTAACTTCCTGGCGGAAGAAGGATCCGGCCCCATGCACAACCTGAATTCCGATAGGGTCCTCCTCCGCATGCTTACAAGTGAGTCCCCTGTCGCAGTGGATGTGCGCGAAGTTAAATTGGCAGGTTAGCAATTTAAGGGAATCTATAAACATGACATATTAAAAAGTATAGTAGATTTAAAGTTACATAACACGAACTTTCAATTTTTTTAAATCTCGCAAATAGCAAATACCAGGGAATCGACTGAAAATGATGTTTACCAGCTTCTGGTCAGACATATTTTCTTTATATCTAAACTCCTCAAATGCCTTGTAAACATGTTGGATCCATCCAAACTTCCTCATTTTTACCAAATCCATTAGCTTTACTCCACTGTTCACTCCTTTTGGGGGGACGTGAGGAATATCTAAGTTTTAATAACAAAAATGTGATCATTTCATTGAAATGTTGACACACGCAAAAGAAGTAGGTTAAAAAAGTAATTATTTTTTTACTCTTAAAATGTGCCTCGAAAACTTCCTTGAATTTCTCACTCTGTGGCTCATCATTGGGCGCAATGGAAACAATCTGATGTTCATCCATTTTCTCGAATTTGTTCCACAACTCCTCAATATTTCCCGTGACAATAATGTCCTTATCCAAATACAAAATCCTGTCCTTGTCCCTCAGCGAATATGGGAAAAAGAGCCTCACAAAGCGGCACCCTTTCACCGTCGTAAACTCGACAGAATGAGAAAATGGCACTGCGTCAAATACCCAACGAGTATAACATCTGAACTTGAGATGAGGAAAAGCTGCCTTAAATTCCAGCGTTGCCCCGTCGTCAATGTACTTCTTCAGGTGACGATTATCCACAAAAAGGTGAAACTCAATGGGCTGATCCACTTTGTGAAGGTGGGCGGAAATGAGCACAGATTTTATCAAGGTTATTACTTGCATGACTCCTTCCGGTCGAACAAAGTCTTCCTTTGTTCGCGGGCCAATACAAGTGACCACCCCAATCCTGATTGGATTTATGAAGGCGGACTCGTCAGTGGATGTAGTGAGAACTATTTTTGTTATAGTGAAAGCCGAGAATATTATATCCACGGCTCCAATCACTGTTAGGAGAAGTGCTAGCCACTTTTTGAATCCAAGTCGAATCATTTTCAGATTTTAGTCAACTTTTTCAACTTTTGTGGAAACATTGTCGGATTTGATTGAAACCGGATTTGTTCTGAGAAAATGGATTCATTAAAATATCAAAATCCAAATCAGGACTGATGCATTGATTAAATCACCCATTAACAATATAAAATACTCAATCCACTCTGTCGCAATCTCGCAATGTTTGCTCAAGTGTTTCCAGTTACGCTCTTTTATGAAGTATCTAGGTAGTCTCTATGTGGGATGAGCTTCGAAAATTACTAGCTGATAAAATGTAAAATGAGATTTTATTTATTTATTTCTGAACAAATATATAGTCTGACTTGCTCTCATAAACACAATCGTAACCATGCTGGATCATAAACCTTTTGAGTGATAACGATGGTAGAGGCATCAGCCAGTGCTCCACTGCAATCACCTATTTGAAAAGCATAAACCTTGTTCAAAGCATAAATTTGTATTTGCAAATGTACAACGGAATATTTCTTACTTTAATTGGAATAATGTCAAATGGGAAATTTCCCAAAACATCAAACTCATGTCCTTCAATGTCCAACACGAGCAAGTCCACCTCGGAAACTTT
>JAQFZW010003911.1:0-11602 GCA_034687055.1 Heteromurus nitidus | reverse complement strand
CCAAGTATCAATGTCAACAACGGTGATCATGTTGAAATCGTAATTCCACAAATTTGATGGTCTCAAGCAAGCAATTAACTTGATTTGATCGTGGGCGATTAACGTGCTTTGTTTCCTTTTCGAATCGAACTTGACTGCGGACCGGGACTGCGGTGTAAGTCTAACTTCAATATAATGGTCGGCTACAAGAAACCACGGGTCTCTGTCGTCAGACACGTATTCCCACCAGTCTGTGGGACGTAAATCATAAGTGAAATTTAAGTATTGGCGGATCATTCCGGTGACGAAGATTGTTGTCCTGGAGCAAAGTCGCAGGGCTTTGTAGTATTCATGCCGATTTCTCGGAGACGAAGAACAGTGTTCACCCATTTGAAGCGGAAAGCTTGTCGGCAGTAAATTCACTGGGTCAGAAGTGTGTACACGAACTTTATTCCCGTAGCCGTTCGAATTAAATCTTTTGGAAGTGGCAATAAATTTGTGTAGAGAGTGGGGGCCTTCAATTTGTCGAAATTTGTCTTCAGTCGAGGGACAAAGGTAGCAGTACGCAGAAGCAGCAGCTGAATTAATAAATGGATTAAAGACGACGATACTTGTGTGAAATGGGGGCAAAGAGGACTTCTTCAAAAGAAAATTGAAACCAAAAATAATTTCATTCTCCAAAGAAAAGTTGGGAACCATGTTGAGGAAGAGTGCCTCCGTTGAAGTTGCGTGTCCGGAACGATGAATTGCAGAAAGTGTATCGTAGAATGAAGTCGTCGTCAAAATGAACAGAAGACAGTAATTTAATGTTAGTTTATTGTGGAGTCGAAGATACCCATCGTTCTGTGTTAAATTCCGGCCATTTGTCGATTCAAACTTGGGATCAATGTAGAAAGCCAAAGAATTTACGGAATGGATTGTGTACGTTTGGACCTGTAGGTCCTGAAGAAGTAGGGAGGACAGTCCACGTTCCTGCAAATAAGCTGTAGAATTGAGAGAGTCGACCGATGACACAAAGTTTACAAGACAAGTTTGGACGGTGGTAGAAATTTGAAATTGTGTGAGGAAAATGAAATAAAAGCAAGTCTGTTTTAGCAAATCCATTTTGTCCCTCGAGTTTGGTTAAATTGAATTTTTATCGTCGGAAAAATATGGTTTGCTACCTGAGCTCTTTCTGCCTAGGATATAAACTGGGATGTGGCATATATGGCTTTATGTGATATGTAACCTTGCCGCACGGTCAATTAGGCTGATTAAAATAAAAATCCAGACGCAATCACTCACATACACGAAGTAGGACTGTCCACGTGGAGCCAACTTATAAAACTAAGCCCTTTCAAAAATCCTCTCAGCCAAAAGACACAGAGTTATACCCTTGACAAATGTATTTGCCTTAATTAATATTTTCAGTTCTTGGTATTCCCAAGTTCGAACATGCGACAAACACCCGTAGCTAATAATATCACCAGAGGGAAATGGACTGACACAAGTCTGCAAGCAAAAGCCAAACAAAATATTCGAATTCAAGGACCGAGGCGGAAGTATTGCATTTATCTCAAATGAAAATGTTTATATTCGTTACGATAGGCTTACTCGTGTTCTGCGTTTATTCGGCGTTTTCCTCTCAAAATGAAATCACTTTCGCTAGTAGGATTCCTAGCAGATTATCTCCCGATGGAAGCATTCTGCGCTTGAACATGGATCGAAACTGGAATTTCCCAGAAGTTCTGGATCTCAGAGAGTTCCTTCGACCATTTCAGCGCTGTTTGGTTCACGTCTCAAACTACGAAAGCCACACTTCAATTAATTCCAACGTTCCCCTCATCCTTCGCAAAATTGAGCCTGCCGTTCAAGAAAGGCATTATTACGATCGAGGGCAACTCCATGCCAATTATGAATTTGCCTGGATTGCGACTGGAATAGGGAGCTATCTGAATGTAACCCCTCCCCCCTCCCATCAAAAGATTGGGTGAATGTACTTGTCCCCTTTGGCCAAAATTCTGTGGGTTAGCCAACGATTTTGTGCCTCGGATCTGTGTCCAAATCAACCCCCTTCATTTCTCAGTGAATGCGAAACCTTGAAATTGCGAAGTGCAGTTAGATTTGTTTCCTTGGTCGTTCCTCAGTTTGCTCAATAAAGGGTGCATCGGTAACTTTGATTTACAAAATCCAGTTCCTGTTTGAGCTGATGATAAAACGGTGTGGGGTAGTAGTCGTAGTAGGTCTGTCAAATATAAGTTTAAACACATATTGCCGTCAACAACTCCTTCCTTCCGGGTTTTGGTGTGGAATGTCAATCAAGATAGGAAGAGCCATCGATGCTCTCATTTTGTACACAAATTGGCACAGAGGATACCAACTATGGGCCAGGATGACCAAGTACTGGCACGTGTGAACTTGAGCTGCTCAGTCCAAATTGATATCAGCATTGAATGGATTCGTTATCTTCTTGATAAAGTCCATTTTCTCATTCGCACTCCAAGGAATCAACGGTACCTTCGAATCCATATTGAGCCATCCCGCTTTGACAAATGTTGAAGTTATAACTCCGCAATACAATCGACTTGAAGTTAGAGCATATCGGCTGAACATTTGGGGAACACGCCATTTTGAAGAAATTGCAGCCATGGCAACCCAGGCAAGTAACTCCTTGACAATATTAAAAGCCTACCAAAATTATTATGGTAATAATGCATTCACCCTTGCATTGGTTCACGGGATCGCTCATGTGTGGAAGTCAATCATGGGCAACCATAGTTCATACCATAACCGCGAAAGGCTTTGTGAATTCCAGAGTAAAGCTGTTCTGGACCAAAATTCTGTAGGAGCTGACTTTTTGTTCGTTGAATTACAAGTCCAAATCTACGACAGTTCACCAGGAATGTTGCTTTCCTCCTTCTACGCTGTCGCATTCCCAGACAAGCACAACTTTCTCCGCTTCGTGAGCTGTGGGAGACCACAAGTGCACAAGTTGGCTTTCGAACAACTTGTAAACATTTTTGATGGGTGTAGTTGGCTATTTATTTTTGTAATTCCTCTCGTCATCGCGTACGCAATCACTCTTTTAAGCGAGAAACCTGCAAGGTTGAAGTTACGGGCACAAACCTTGTTGAAAGTTTTTCAGGTTTACCTGGAGCAGGGAGTCGGATTTTCAGACATTTTTATGAGGATTCCTCGAGTGAGATTTGTTTGTGGAATCTTTCTCCTCCTCGGACTTGTGCTCAGCAATGCATACAAGAGCGACAATGTTTACAAAATGATCGCACCAAGAGATCCAATCCAATACGAAGACTTGCAGCAACTTGTAGCGGACAAATTTGATATATTTGTTAGAGCAACTTATACCTATTTCTCCGATCAACTGCCAAAATCCAAGTATGAAAAAATTCTTCAAGAAGAAGAAGAAGACACTATTGAAGGATATAACAACGAACATCTTGAATTAGACTTAGAATCCCAAATTTATGATCATATTTCTAATATAGAGTCTACTCTGAAGTGTACTCATGGGAAAAAGTTTATAGAAAGATGGTTACCAGGGAGAATGAGCGATTGAAGTGGATACAAAACGTTACTAAAATTCATCCCCTGACGGTATCTTTTGTAATGAGTAAACTGAGGAGGGAAATCATCAATACATATTATCATAGTCAGGATATTATTTTGCCGCCTGAATACAACCAACTAATTTATACTAAATGGGAATTGGTACTTTTGAACAATTCGATTCAAGAATGTAACAAAACTGCGCTAATCTTACCGCACACGGCGTGTGTCGACGTCGCGAGACAACTGAAGCAATCTAATCCAGAAAGATTTGTCTATGTTGGCAAGGAGATATTAATTGCACAAGGAATCGGATTCGACCTTGGAGGACCAATCCCAACACTCGTCCTGTGGAGAATTAAGGGAGTTGCTGCTGCTGGACTGTGGGAATTTTGGCAGAATTTATTCAAAAAAGAATTTGACTCGAAGCGGGAAAACGAATTCAAACATGGTTCCATCAAAGTTCCCGGTTTGGATGGAAACATTCTAGTTATTTTCGCAGTTTTACTTATTGGCATTGTAGTTGCAATGTTTGCGTTTGTCCTGGAGATTTCGAAATTGAAGGTAATGGCGGCCTGTAAAATTGGGATTGAAAGAATACGGCACCTTCGCTCCTTAATTTGCAATCGACGTGTACTAAAATTTCTCGCCTGCAATTTCGAAGAAACGGTTCCAGTTTCAACGCGGCGAGGACGATGGCGTATGTACAAACGTCCTGCAGTTTGAAAGCATCTTCGCATTCACTTTATTGTTTTTCAATAAGTTTTGCAAATGAAATTCCTTCTGTTGACATTCATAATTAACTAATGGTTTTAGTGTAACTAGTATCTAGGTACATGTCATCTGATAAGTTCGCCGTCCAAAGTTTTGCTAAGTGCTTTCAGGAATATTATTATATGCCCAACTGCAGAAGAACAATGAGATAAGACATAGCAATGGAGAAGAAGGTCAGGATCGAATTCGTCGTCACAATGTAGCATCCACCACACCGAAATCCAAAAGGTTGACAATTCTCAAGTATCAGCTTCATCTTCACTCCAGCCACACTCTCGTCCCAGCCTCTCGCGAGAACTCGAAGCCAGCACTCCTTAAACTTGGCCGACATCTCGAAGACGGTTCCCATGTGCGGGAGCAGAACCACGAGTTGGCTCACATAATGCAAGATAGTTGTCACAAAAATCATCATGCTTGAGAAGGGGAGCACGTTCATGTTCTTGCAGGGGATGTAGCACATGAACGTAATCTGGAGGAGGATCATTCCCTTGCAAAATAAGGTGAGCCCCCCAAAAATGGAGTTGTACTCTTCCATCATGCCTTTCAGCGTTTCAAACTTCCTCAAAGCCGAGTCAACTCTGGCAAGACTACGCCCATCCTCGGTAGAAGAGCGGGATTGTTGATTGAGATGGTGCAAACTCCACTTGAAGCACCTTGCGAAGGTGACCGCGCCAAACATGAATTGATACAAGGCCAAATAAGAGTAGAAGACGAGGAGAAACTCGGCGAGGAAGGAGAAGATGGTGATGCTCCCTGTGAAACCGTCCGCGAATAAATTGTCGCAGTTGGGGAGGAGGTAGGAGGTGATGTGGGAGGGAAATTGGGGGAGGTTTGCATGATTCAAGGCGAGCATAGTCATCGAGATGATGATTACTCCGGGAATCTCCAACTTGACTCGGTTGTGGACTCTTCGGTGCTTCTCCAAATATTCTTGTCGAGCTTCCATGTCTAATTTTTTACAACACAAAAATAGATTTAAAAAAATATTCTCGTCCATTTTCTTTTCATTTTTTGATTTACCATTTTCAAATATTATCGAATCCAGTTGATTCAATTTGCTAAATAATTCGCAAATTTCAACTCGATTCACGTGACACACATAGAAAATGCCGTGAGTCATCCCGAGAACCAAAATGTAGCAACCAATTGACATCAGAATCACTCCCTTGTCCTCGTCCTTGTAAGATCCAATGTTCCCGGAGAAAAACATGATTTCCACACAGCGACCAACGAAAAAGAATTGATGGAGGAGGGTGATCAGTTTGGAGGTCCAGTAGAGAATCATTGTCGACAAGTTGGAGGAGTAGGTGAACTTGTTGTTTTTAACGGCGAAGGGGATACTTCCTGGAATCCGCATGTAGTTTATTATGCTCTTGTAGATTTCCAGCATTGATTTTTTATGTGGATGGAATGGGAAAGGGGTGAAGATTTCGGGAAGAATTGGGTTTAGTGAGGGGGTTTTGGAAAATTTTGAAGAAGAAGTTGTGATGCGAAAGTCGTCCAAATTTTTCATTTTCATTTCAAGTTTATTTATAGAAGGTTCTCTGGTGCTGTTATCGGCATCAACCTAAATACGTTACTGGAAGGTTACCAATCGGAAAGTTGTAGAGAAAAATATGTTTTTGTGTATCGTTCTATGTTCGACTAATTAGATTTCAGCCTCGGTACATCTATTATCAGTAGATAACCATCATATTCATTAGTTCAAGTGATTTGGCTAATAATTCATTCATGATTCATGAATTTTATTATTCCATTGAAAAATAAAACGCCATATACTTTAATTTGTCAGAGCAAAGATTAGGGAAAGCCATCATTAATTTAATTGCTTCATCCTACTAATTACTAACCGAAGGTTAAAAACTGTCGTAAAACGAAAAAGTTTTTACTATATACATGAATGATACATACGAAAATGTATAGTGGAATTGGAATATTCATTCATACCAACTGAGCCGGTGTGCTGATTTGTTAACCCGAGTTTTTCTCTTTGCTCTTGTCATAGGCAAAAGTATATACGTAATTTTTTTTATAGAGACTTGGATTTAGGAAAGCAAAATTGAAAAATATGTTTCCACAAATAAGTTCCTCGTTATGCATAGTCTACCTCGGTGTCCCAATCTTTTTTCTCTGGTTTGTAAACAAATTTATACGTCGAAGGAACAGGGAAAAATCCATCCGATATCCGCCAGATATTTATATACGGTTTGAATGGCAATGAAGTTCTAATTCAATAAAATTATTTTAAAAAAGTGTTTCAAAGAAAGATTAATATTTCAAGGTCCCTTTCGACTTCCCATAATCGGAAATCTCCACCAACTTGGCAAAGAGCCCTTCAAGTCCTTCATGAAACTTGGAAAGAAACATGGGGACATCATCTCCTTGAAATTGGGATCACAAAGGTAAATTTTTGCTTTTAAAACTTTCTGAAATTCTCGAAACTTTAATAAATATTTTCTAATTCCTTTTGTCCAGTGCCATCGTTCTCAACAATTATCTCGACATTCGAGACGCATTCGCGATGCCTTCCTTGACCGGACGAGTGACTTGGCACGACTCAATAGCACATTGCGGAGGGCAACCGAGAGGGATCGTCTTCAATCAAGGGAACAACTGGCAAGTCCAAAGGAGATTCGGGCTGAGAACCCTTCGAGACCTTGGCTTTGAGAAAACAACCGCTGAGGAGATTATCCTCACGGAAGCTGTCGAAGTTGTCGACTTTCTCAAAGAGAAAGTTGGCCAAGCCGTCTTCTGTCCGGACTTTCTCAATGTCGCTGTTGCGAACGTCATCTGGACTTTGGTGCGTGGGGAGAGGATGTCACATGACGACCCCGTATTGGCAGAGTTGCTCCACAACATGGAAGAGTATGGAACAAAATTACACAACCAAATCTTTTTTTATGAACAAAGTGGAATTAGTTTAACTGAATAATATTTTTTGCAGGTTGGTGAGAACAGGACACCAGGAGCCAAATTCAAAACCTGTCCTTGCAGTTAAGGATTTCCTTATCCTTAAAAATTACATGGGCGGTAAATGAGAGAATTTAAGGATAGGATAATCCTAACGTCAAGGACAAGTTTTGAATTTGGGTCCAAGTGTCTGCAACTATATTCTTCCCCTGGATAAAATATGTCAGAAGGATAATCCCCAACTCGTGCGGGAAAGTTCAGGACGTCATCAGAGGAAGGATGAGGGTCATCATGGCAAAGTTTGTCGAGGATCACATTAAAAATTATCCGATTAATGATGAGAGCTTAGCTAACTCGGATTCGATAAGCTTTATTGATTCATACTTGCGAGAAATCAAGAAGACGACAGATCCAACTTCAAGCGTTTATGGCGAGGAAGGATGTGAGTTTTCAAAAAATCAAGCATGAGAACCGGAATATTTTTTCATTCAAAAGTTTGTCTGATTTTTTAGTCGAAAACTTGAAAACTGTTCTTTTCGACTTATTTGCTGCTGGCTCGGTAAACAAATTTTCAGCAATTTTTTCTTTGTTTTTAAGTTCAACATTTTTAAATTCTTTAATTTTAATTCAGGAAACGTCCGCGACAACTCTGCATTGGATATGCATCTTAATGGCCATCTACCCAGAAATTCAGGAGAAGGTTCATGCCGAAATTAGATCTGTCGTTGGAACTGGAAGGCTTCCAGCTTTGAAGGATAAAGCAGAGTAAGTTCTTCAACGTAAATAATATTTTTGAAAACTTTAAAATAAATTAAATATAAATTTCAATCTTATAGAATGCCATATACGGAAGCGGTAATCGCTGAGGTGACCCGGTTCATGCCACTTCTCCCCTTGGGCGTTCCTCATACAGCCGTCGAAGACACCCATTTTAAAGGCTACTTTATTCCAAAAGACACAATAATTATTGCAAACACCTTCGCCGCCCATTCTGATCCAAGTGTTTGGGGGGATCCGGAAAAGTTTCGGCCAGAGAGGTTCTTGTCTCGGGATAAGGATGGGAGCTTGAAGTTTGTGAGAAATAATGAAGCTTTGTTGACGTTCTCCACCGGAAAGAGGTTGTGTTTGGGAATGAATTTAGCACAGGATGAGCTCTTCCTCTTTACAACCTCCATTTTCCAGAGATTTCGCTTGGGCCCGATGCCCAATGGAGAGAAGCCGAGTTTTGAATATAACGCCACGACCGTTATCTTTCCAGTGCCGCAGAAGATTATGGTCGGGGATCGGTTTTCGGAAATCGCATAAAAGAAGGAAAAATGAAAAAAAAAATTTAAAATTTAAAAAAAAGAAGAAAAAAAGAAAATTGAAAAAATTGAAGAAGAAAATGAATTTTTTTGAAGGATCGAGTTTTACATTTTTATAAATGATTTTATTTAGAATTCCAATGAAATTAAGCTAAATATTTAGTTGCAATAAAATGATCAGATACGACGAAACAATGGAGAAGTACGTAAGGACCGTGTTGGGGCCAACAATGTAGCAGCCTCCGACCTCAAACCCGAACGGTTTACAATTCTCCAGCAGCAACTTCAAGTCATAAACTTCCCATTCCTCACTCACCTCCTTTCTCGTCAATTTCCCCAACTTTCTCAACCACGTTTCCTGAAGGAGTCTCGACATTTTCCAAACTTTCCCCATTTCCGGCAGCAGGAGAATCATCTGCATAACTTGGTACATGGCTGCAGTGAAAAATACGAGTAAGCTTGTGATCGGCGTAATGTTCAAATGTTTGAGAGGAATGTACGCGAGTATGGTGAGCTGCAAAAGAATCATTCCTTTACAGAATAAGATGGTCAATCCGAAAATGTTGTTGAAGTCGTCCACAAGGTTCCTCATTCTTTCAAACTTTTGAAAGAAAAACTTTTCTTGGAGAATGCCTCTTGCAGATGATTCTGAGATGAGATATTGCATACTCCAGTTGAGGGATTTGGATGTGGTGGTAATGATCATGGAGAATTGGTACATCGCGAGGAAGGCGTAAATTGTGAGATTCACTTCAGAAAGAAAGGAAAATAGTATGAATGAGGCTGTGATGAGGTCTGGGAACAAGGGGTCCCCTTGTCGAATCATTAAAGAAGACAAGTGCGAGGGGAAATGGGGCTCATTGATTTGGTTCCAGGCGAGAGTCAACACATTTCCAAGCATGAGCGAGGGGACTAGAATCTTGGTTCGATTGAGCATCTTCACATGCTTCTCCATGTATTTCGCCTTCGAATTGAAGTCTAAATTTAAATATATATATATATATATATATTATCATAAATTTTATTCAAATTTTTTGAAATATGCTTGGGCTACTAACCATTTTCAAAAATGATCAAGTCAAGAGAATTAAGCTTGTTCATAAATCGCAAGATGTCGCTTCCCTTGAAATGCATGACGTAGTAAAATGCAAGAACCATGAGCAAAACCCAAATGTAGCAGCTTATCACGAGCAGGGTGCAGCCTTTCCCTTCAACTTCGTCAAACTTATAATTGGAGCCGTCGGCCGTGTTCACAAATTGACCAATGAAAAATATGAGGTGACTAATGGCAAGGATTTTAGTAAAGAAGTAGATAAACTTTGTTCTTGAATCGGTTGCCATGGTGAGAATTGGAAGTTGAGGAGAAGCTTGCTTGCAATTCGGAGGAGTCAGAAGGAACAAAGTGCTTCCGAAAATTCGCATGTATCTTATAACCTGATGCTGTACGTCAAGTATTGTTGTCCCAATGGAATTTTCCATATTTGGTGAAGGAATATGTGTCCGGGAAATAATGACAATTTTTTCCAGAACGAAGGTGGAAATGGATTGCGGATGAGCGTCCATTTTATTTAAGTGAAAGTGACTATGCAATTGCAGACGAAAAATAACAAGTATTAAAAAAGTTTAACGCGAAGACGTCATCATTATTGTTGAGTGAAATTGATTTACTTTTTGTTTACTTTTGGCTAATGAAATTAGCTATGTTGACTTTCGTAATTAATTAAAGTGCCTTTTGTGTTGGTATGCCGTCTGATGGTCTGATAAATGCGAGTCTTTCAAATTACACAGTTTTGGTAGGAATTATATGGGCAAATATCAAGGACACTTGACAACGGGCGCTTTTTAATAGGTATATGCATGTGAATGGAAAAATTGCTTTGAGCAAATTCTGAGGCATTGGGGGAAATCAACAAATTTTCCCCCAGTTTCATCGGCTATTTCCCCCAGGAGTAGTGTCAATTCAAGTGGTATCAAGAGTTGTACGCTTCTCTGTTAGTAGTCATGACCGAATTATTGAGATCTTTAAAAACGTTGATCAGTTGAGCCATCGTTCTCATGTGCATAAACCTATAGCTCTATTAATCTTGGGCAAATATTATACAAAGGGTTGCAACCGATCAACCATGAGCACTTGGCACTCATTACGTCAAACATTCGTTACAGAACAAAATTAGCACAATATCAAGATACCATCTTACACGCTGCAATTAATACCGGATTTTTCTGTCTGTGTGTTCAAATGTTTCTAGTCTTACATTTCTCATTGGCGGGGAATTGAGACGGAAGTCACAATCAGAATTTAATCTACTTTATACAGGTCCATCAGAAACGATTCTGCAATTTCAAACGGTTCAAGACAACTATTTAAAGAATTATATTGACGAGATGACGCCTCTTTCCTTTCAAGATTTTGTTAGTGGTCGCATGATAGACCTCCTCTTAATCCAATGAATGAAATCAATGATTTTTTATTGATTTATCTTACGTATACATTTTGCTAATGAAAATGGCCTTGTTGACGCTCGTAAATAGTTAGGCATATTACATTTTATCCCACTCATTATTAAAATATTTGCAATAATTCGCTAAAAATGAATGTTCAGTAGCTGAATGTTTATATAATTAATTAATTTTGCGATGAATAAGAGAACCAGAGCTCTTCGGGAAGCGAGCCACCAAAACGTCCAAGGCTTCCTCGCTTGTCTAAATAAAAAAATTCAGTTGCAAATTTTTTAAATAAAAAATGAGCAGATTGACTCCAATGGAAAGAGAGATTTCTTAGATTGACTCAGGAATTAAACGCATTGGTACCTCTTTCGCCAAACCAACACTTAGCACGCGAAGGTTGGGCAACTTTAAGAATCCGTTCCAGATGGATACGTCTCCAATCCTTCCTCGAGTCAGTATTAAAAGTTCCTGCAAATCTGTCCCAAACATAACAACAATTTGAGTTACAAGCGGAATTATATTGACTAAAAAATTAAAAAGTGTCTAAAGAACGCTCTCACGTTCCAGATCCACAATGTTTGGCAAGCGCCCCTCCCATCCAGCCACAATTCCAGTCAGCCCTTCATCCCCAACGGTATTCC
>JAQFZW010003910.1:0-11602 GCA_034687055.1 Heteromurus nitidus | reverse complement strand
ATATATATATCCAGTCTGCATCGGAGGAGGAAGAATATGCTTCTTCATCGTCAGTAATATGGAGAGAGAGAGAGAGAGAGTGGGGAAGCGAGGTGGAGGGAGCCAGTATTTTCGTGTGAGACACAATATAGAGCTTCCCTCCCTTTCTTCAACTTGTGCTTTTCAGAGCATCGCCGACGTGCTCTAGGTGTCTCCATCGTGGGTCCCTTTACTTGCACACGAAAATATATATTCCATTCTTGCTTTGTATACGTTTTTTTCCAGAACCATTTGCTAAAGAAATGTACAATAACGTGTGTTGTGTGCATTTGACAAGCGGAACATATCATGAATAAACATGTATAGTGGGCGAAATTTATATATAAAATATATATAAATTTATATATAATTCTGGGCTGGCTGCTGGCTCACACCGTCATGGGATACAACTTGGCAAAAAAAATGTTTCTTCAAGCTTTCGTGTCCACGAGTGACACCAAACTTCTGTCAATTTTTTTCTTCTCTCTCCCGTTTTACTCACCCAGAGCACGTTTTACTCTTCTCCTTTTTCCTGGTATATCAAATCCTCGGCAGGTCGACTCGGATGTGTTGGATGGATGAACTTGCAGAGCGAGTCATTTAGAACACGCCATGTGTCCCACTAGCTTATCTCTCGCGATCTACACAATATTCCAGTGGATGCTGGAGGAAAAGGGAAAAAATAGTGCAAGCGAAACAAAGGAATATGTGGGAGCGTGTGTGTGTGTGTGTGTGTGTGTTTCGTATGTAGATTCGCGTTCATCCTTTCCTAATTCCAAAGATTAGAAATTAGATGTGCGGGAAGCGGAGAGGAAGAAAACTTGGAAGAAAATGCGAGCAAGGAGAATGGCAATCATTCATTACACCTCGTAATGCGTGATGTTTGATGTGACGTTTCGGGGAACAGAAGGTGACTATTTTCCCCATAAATTGTAAATAATTATCATGCCAACTGTCCTGACACGACTCCACATGCATGTCCTCCGCCACACACGTCTTCCAAATCCGACCAATAGCGCACACACGAGTCAGCCCAACCGCACATTTATAATGTGAGCCTTAAATATTTCATTGCGAGTGAGAATGGAGTCTCTGGCAGAGACGGAAAGGTGAAAGCAGATGTATCTTTTTCGTGAAAAAAACGAGGGAAAAATTACACTTTCTCGAATGAAAGTGAAAGGGCAGACGGAAAGGAAGAAAGAGAGAGAGAAAAGCGGGGAGCTGAGGAAGCGAAGTTTGTGTGAGGAGTGCATGTTGTGGTTTCACGATTAAAAAGGAATTCCATGGAATTTACATATATGAGGAAAAAGCTGTCACATATACCACACACTTTTTTTAATACGAGAAATGGAAGAAAAAGCCATCTAAGTATATATATTGGAGTGTTATATATGTGCACACAGATGACGTGAAAAAAGGAAGAAAGGAATGGGGGAAAGACGCTCTTGCCTACGCTAGCATGAAAATTTTATGATGCACTTCGGATCAAGAATCTATGAATATGGTACATATTGGAAGAAGAAGAAAGTCAACTATCACTGGTGAAAATTGTACAGAGCTCGAGATATCCCTCCTTAAAATATTGTCTCACATTATGGCTTTCTCTCTCTCTCTTCTACTCACTCCTGTTGGGAAAAGGAGCATGCATAATATCAGTGCCGCTACACTTTCTCTCCAAGTTTTTTTTATTCCAACATGAAACTCAAAAAGGAGAGTCGCATCAGACCGGAACATAACTTTTGATATGGATCAAGGCAAAAGAAATCAGGAGACGAGAGAAGGAAGAAATTTTCCCTTTTCCTTTACTTTTTTCTGTCATGTCATACCCCGACGGTATGGTAGCGCCAGTCACCAAGGACCAGCTTGTGTTAGTGATACGCGTACGTATTTTTTTGCAGAGTACAAGAAGTTACATATTATTTTTACTGTCGTCCACTCTGTCTTTGTTATAAGTGAAAATCTTGGGGGGAGGATTGATATGAATGAATAAGGCTAAAGGTAGAGAGAGAGAGAGAGAGAGAGAGAGATTTGCGCTGGGCTACTTCGTTCTTCTCTCTCTCTCTCTCTCTCGCGTGAAACACATGAATAGCAAAAAGTTTTGCTTGTAAGAACCATAAGCCCACTAAACCTAATATGAGCATAATCGACCATTTCATAGGGTGTATGCATGAGTATGAGAAATTGGTTGGAAATCTCTTCAACTTCAATCTCCACTGCTCTGCTCCACATATTGTGTGATATTGAACTTGAGCAATACATACAATATGTAGAAAGAGCATTTTCTCTTTTTTTCACCAGGATAAATCCTGTACGCGGTCGGCCTTTCATGTAACATCCATTCCATTTATGTACATGGCCCAAGTACACGAGCGAAAGCTCCGAAAAAGAAAGTCCTTATGAAGTTGATGGTATTTCAGATTGACTCCGGATAGATTGTCTATTTAAGCTCTAACGAAAATCTCTATTACTGGCCATCTCAACCTAATCATGCACGAGATGCATCATGACCCACTCGCTCAACCCTTCTCTGTACTCCGTTTTCCCTCTCAAAAAAAGTTCTGTAATTTTAGTTCTCATAAGAGGCGAAGCAAATAAGTTTACTCAGGCGAAGCTGAGTGAGTGAATGGTGAAATCATCACTTTGTCGTCGAGTTAAAAAAATGCTTGCTCTCTGCTAAGCTACAGTAAGCATCAATTCATCAATCCTTATTGGGAGCACTCAAGTAATCGTATACAATAATATATATAGTTGCTGCAACGTAGTTTAAGAACGTTCCGTCAAGTATTAATTTTGCTCCGTTTGTCTGTCGGCCTATCCGACACGCCATGACAAATGACAACCCCACGAGAATCGTCACTAACCGAGTCCTATTGATTCGTCCCTGTGAATAACATTACTATATTTGCGCCGGCAATAAACAGAGAAACCCCAACCACAATATCTACTTCAAGAACGATTTTAAGCATGCATCCTTAATAATTAGAAATGTTGTTGAATTTTTGAAAACTTCATCCCTTTTGATGTCTTTGAAAATTATTCATATTACACCCACACCCACAAAATATACACCACATACATAATCGTTTGGAAAGTAGTGCAAAGTAAAACATGCCTGTGTTGTGTAACGTAACCTTTCTGGTAGGCAGCTTCGTCAAGTTAAATAGTATGAATTGGAACGGGGACGTTCACATGCTTTCCGTAAAAGAGAATAATCAAGTCAACTCTTGAAGTGGAACGTAAAATCAACAGTTAGCGCGTGAAGGGAACTGCGCTCCAAATTTTCAGAGACATAATATATACATTTGTGGATATAGTGTAACGTCGTATACGTTATGGTTGTAGGATAACTCTTGTAGTTCCACTCCCGCCTACTAGCTTCCGTCATTGTTACAGTAATAATTTGATTATGAATGGAGGAATTGAAATATGTTAGAGAACCTTTTGCTTCCCTTTCCCTATAGATCAATAATATGATTTCCCTGATGAAATGAGTTTATTCATCGCCACTACACTATCCCTATACCTTGCCTTCATTTACTTGAAAATGAGGAGTGGGGAAAAAGGTGGAAAATAAACTTGGATTTTTATATTTTTCCTCTACATTTTGTCCCTCTGACTTTTATCGTTAGTTCACTTGACTTTTTGACATGGAAGGTTTCGACCTGCTTACCTTTACATAAATAAAAAGTGTGCTTGCCTGTCGAGACAGAGAATTGAGGAGAGAAAGGAAGCCCGTTTTTTTGAACTTCCGTCGAGCTGCTCAATTGAATTTTCAAACTTGCGTTCCCAATGGACGTGAAAGTTGCCACACACACACACTATATGCTTCCATTATATTTTTATTTCATGGGAGAGAGATGTGATTGAACATCGTGCACGCTTCAACAACTACCCATTTTGAGGAGAAAGATGAGGTGGAGAAAGTCAATCAAAAAGTAACTTTCCTGCATAATTCTTTCACCTAATTCAATTGAAGGATCTACTAAAAGATTTAAATCTTCGTCTTCCCACTCGCATTCCCATGAATTGATGCTCTAGTTCACGTTTCCGATTCAAAAAAAGTAGACTTTTTGGCGAGAGAGAGAGAGAAAACTAGTAAAAGTAGATACCAGTTCAGTACTTTTTTTTACATTGACCAAGTTCTCTTTTCAGAAATCAGCGCATTTTCCTCGCAATGAGCGCTTTTCCGTCATCATCGCCCACTCCTTTCATAATTTAAACAGTTGAATACTAAATAGCATCCTTCCACTCATAAATTTTGCAAGGAACTTTATTTGAGCTTATCGACTTCTCGCCGTTTGATTAATAAATTGTGAAACATAAAAAGCTAACCTCCTCTCTTCCACCTCTTCCATATTACACGATACGACTTAATACAGCCACATAACTACGTATATATGGAAGTGAATATGTCCTGAATTTGATTTATTCATTTATTTCAATGTTTCCCAAAGACACACATTTCCTATTAAGTATATAAAATACGTGGGCATTAGAGTAGGAATAATGAATCCTTGAATGTTTCATGCTAGATGGATCTATATACGATATACACAGTGTACATATATTGAGTGAAAGTTGTGTGATATACCTATTCAACAAAATACATATTATGTGCCTTTCCCAGCCAAAAATGTCAATGTCCAAAAAAGGTCTCAAAAATATTTTTGTTTACGCTAGTGCTGAGAGGTAAACGATTTCCACGTTTTGTACAATACATCGTCGCCATAATACTATTATACTTTACCGGTGATGTCCCACTCACTCCTTGATACGAGACTATACGTGTTCCACACTTGACGTAGCATGGCCATACATATGTTTCTCGGTATGAAACTTAAATCGAGACAATTTATTATGCGTCCTCTCGTTGAATAAAAACTACATTAAAATAGATGGAGAAGAGAAATAGGAGAAAAGTGTGCTCTCTTCCTCTCATTCCCGGTGACTCCATTGAACTAACTTTGTTAAAGCCATTAGTGCTTTGTGTCTCCTTCTATCTGCACGCTATCATCACGACCATTAACTTCTCCTCCTTCTCCTACTTCACAACATGTCCTCCTCATCGAAGGCTTTTCCCACACGCTCTCTTGCATTGCATTGTGTGTGCTGTGATGTGATACCGATTAATGTTTGGGAAATGACATAATACGTGGTGGAGCACAGCTGGCTCTTCCACGAAACTGGTCAGTAAATACCAACTTATTCTGATTTTGTTCCAAGGCCGACAAAACTTGCTCCCAAAAAGCTTGACATTTACCACAGAACCACTGCTGTGAACTTTCAAGTGGGAACTTGTTCCTTGTTCACATACACACACACACACGATAAGTTGATATAATACCGTGAAAGATGTTTCTTTACAAGTGGGAATGTATATGGTACGCATTCAAAAAGCAGTCACCTCTTTTCACCTTAAGGTCCCACAGGGAGAAACGCTTCCTCTTATTTCTCCCCACCAAACCATATATAGTATGTATGCATGTTTACGTATTAATATTTCCCCTGCATGCAAGTTTCATAGGATGCATGTCAACGATTGTATTTGTATCCGAGTGTCCTTTGTACACGGTCAATAACGTTAGCAAGCGCATCAGGGAAGAAAAGTAAGAAAGCCAATGGAATCGATCAATACACGACGTGAATCCAGAAACATAAATTACAAAAAAGTGGTAAGGCTTCCTTAGAACAGCTACAGCAGCTATAGGGCTTTGCCCTATTATCAATATGCTTTGATTACTTGGCAGACGACCATGATCAAGCAGTATTAATATGCCAACAGCAACCTTTGCTCGTAGCCAACAACCATAACACTTTGTGCATAACTTCCTTTACTCTCTCTCTCTCTCTCTCTCTTTCTCTCTCATTTTGTCAGCTACCGTATTGACTTTTTACAAGTTTATTGTCAGCATTCGTTCATGACCGTTATACTTGTACACGTACTATCTGAGCAAAGTAGTAAACCTCGAACTTCTCCATCGACTGTCTCCCCACAAATTTTCGTGAAAATGATCTTAGTTTTTGAGCTTTGCTATCGTTTGACACGGTATCCCTACAGATTTTGAGATGCACCGATTTTGTGGGGCAAATTGCACGCAGAGCAGATATCTGACAAAAACTATTAGAAATGCCCAAAGGAGGAAATCTACGAGAATTTTGAGCAAGAGGGGAGAGGAAACTAATCAACAATTTTTTTTTCTCGTCTGCTCTTGAAATTTCCCCTACAGCGTCCAACTCCCTATAACTATCCCCGGTAGCATACTATATCTATGCTCATTATACCATCTCATCTCATCATGTGCGTAATAAAATAAATGAGAATAGGGAAGGGAATGGAAGCAGGTGAAGTCCTGGTTGAAGAATGAATGGTAATCGATGAGCACACTTTGAAGTCGTACGCCGCACATGGCGAAGTGGATATTGTGTTGAGCAAGGTTGCGTAAATTCATGGAGAAAAAAAGTACGACCTTCTCAATGCAAGGTGTATTATGTATATCCCAAGGAACGTAAAAGCGATCGTACATTATTCTCACCAAAATAGGCGACGACGAAAAGGTGGAATGCACACCATTACTTTCTCTCGCTCATGTGGACTGGACATGAGCTGAAATGGAAAACATGTTTGGCGCAATAGGTATTCACATAATTATGTTTGATGACATATTTGCGCCGTCTGAACGAATTGATATATACGCAGTATAAAAGTCAAAATCTTCAAACGAAAAATATATCAGCTGTTGAAGTTGGTGGAGTCACTCCTCCGCCACAAAATAATCAAAAAATGTGTAATGCGAGAATTTGTACCCAAACAAAACAGGCAATGATGTCGAGGTGTAGACAAGTCGTTGCATTCCACATGCCATGGTTTAGTTAGTGGAAACATGTCGGGAAATCGAAACTCGATGTATAGTATTGGACCCCTGTTATCAATTCACATATTACGTGCAGCATGAATGGAAAAAAATGTGGGAATGGAAAGTAAGAAAAATGATTTTCATCACGAAATGGAATCTGTTCATCACGATACTCATAATATAATATAGTGTATATGTAGCTAGTTCCAGACATGCCAAGTATTTATGTGTGCAGCCATGTATTTTTTTATTTCGAGGAAATAGAAAGTGGATTTCAAACGATATTATTTTTACAAGTCTGAACGATCAATGTATATTGAGTTGGGATACAACTGCTAATCTTTAGAGCATTCGAGAGTACATGATTTTGTTGTTGAATTTAAAATCTAACTACAATGCAAACTACCTCATCACAACTTTCAGTTTGGCCAAATTATACTTGGCAATTCCCCGAAACCAAAACTTACATAACAATATCCATGATTAAGCCCGAATAGAAGTGGCTCTTGTGCTAATGAATTTCAAACGTAGGAATAAATCAGAGAAGTATTTTTTGCCGTTTCCTTTACTTCTCGCTGTGGGCAATCAAGGTCACTATAGGGAAGGTAATTTATGACGTGCGAGAAATATGAATTTTACGTATATCTGGAACAAGGACACCCAACTCAAAACGGAATTATCACGTTCGCTGCTATTAATTATGGCTCATGTACGTTTTACACAATTTTAACCTTTTCCCAATTACTGGTTATTAACCAGTTATTAATTCTGAGCTGTTGACCTTGTTCAACTCTTATTTTGAGCCAGATTTAGCATGAATTTTGATTCGAGGCTTAAACGTAATAAGTGAACGCAAGGAA
The DNA here is from genome assembly GCA_034687055.1 of Heteromurus nitidus. NCBI lineage: Eukaryota > Metazoa > Arthropoda > Collembola > Entomobryomorpha > Entomobryidae > Heteromurus > Heteromurus nitidus. Next base: position 3,870 of record JAQFZW010003910.1, on the reverse strand, counting down.
AGAACTACCTCAAAAGCGCCAAATAATACATACTTACGTGTTCTTTGTTGTGTTTAACCATCAGCAGGGCAGAACGACAGCTCATAGAATAGTTAGTTACTGCGCATCATTGTCGATTTACGAGGAAGGTAATGACAACACAAGTTCAAGGTTCATGGATTTTCCCCTGAAAGTATTTCACTTTGCAACGACAACAACAATATCAACAACTACGTGGATTATGATGACGGTGCGACAGCACAAAAGATGAGTGTCACAGGAAACCAACAACATCTACAATCTACATAAAAAGAGAGATGATATTAAGAAGTAGCATAATGACGAGCTAGCTACTTTCTATAATATAAGACTCTACTGGATTCGACTACAGGAATGTTTTAGCGGTAAAAGCAACTGCGCGTGTCTCATGAAGCTTCTCAAAAAGCCTGTTCAGATATTGATAATGTTTTGGTAACATGGTCATATTTAAAACAGACACGGGTCGTCCTTGCTACATTCTAACATCAGCTCAGGTAGTCCTTTCACTACGTGGGCAAACCAATCTTACAAGATGCATCATGAAGGCTTGAAGATGGTCTTTCACCAAATGCCGTCTGGCATATTTTATGCCAGCAATTTGAATGAATGCATAGAGAATCCATATTTTGAAGAGGAATAAAACGTGCAATATAAGGATAAAATATTAATACTCCAGCAAGGTAGCTTAGGAAAAGTAAGCACTTTTGTATGTATGTAAGAAGGAATTTCTCTACTTTCCTTGCATCCATGATGCGTGGCGTGTGTATGTGTGTGTATGTCAGCCAAAGAAAGCAAACCTTCAACCTGAACACTTCCTCATGCATAAATTCATGAATCCTTCAGCCAAGAAAAAAATACCTCTTCCTGATACTTACTTACCTTGCGGCTTCAAGCTATTTACACACCATATTCATGTCTAAATACGTAAACAGATATGTATATCTAGATCGGGGAAAGATGTGTGTGTGTGTGTGTGTCTGTATGTTGTGTACATTATGCGTCTCTTTTCCAACTTTAATCCATCTTTTCATCCGGATGAGGCCTACTGGGCAAAGATCTTTTTTCCAGGTACGTTTAAGGAGGGCTAGACGCTTGACAAGTCTTCCGTACACAAAAGTGCAGTGTGGCAGCAGTTGAGGACTATTTCATCGTTGTTGTCATTCACCTTCATTGATGAAAGGGAATAGGGTCGACGTGAGGAGAGTCGATTACCTTTTCTCCATGTTGATTGATACATGTGCACACACATATACACATGCACTCAGAATGAGCGTGTTATATGCACATACGTACTTATATTACATGTACCTGGATTCGTGGACGTAGAAAAAAGAATTCCCGGTTTTTTCACGAAACATGACATGATACAAGAATGCAAAAAAATGTACAATGTGCCAAACAACACTTTTCAACAGGGGAAATGCCACACAATGCAGAATTGTGAGGCGCAGTGTAGCGGGGAAAACGCAATGCCAAGCAAAAGTCACATTTTGTAGATTGAACAAAACATCTCGAGAGGAGAGAGTCAGTGTGTTATGCTACTATACACATATACATACATATTATACACGACAGGATTTTCCCTTGTCCACACATTTCTCCAGTCTTGTCCGTATTTTCTCTACTCTGAGTAAATGAAATACATGTAAAGTCAATTTCACAAAAAACACATACGGAACGCTAGTGCTCCACGCGACTTTATCTATTTTTCTATGGAGTGCATGCATTTGAGAAGGAAGAAAGTCTCTACTTTTTTGTGACTATGAATGCATATAGTATAGATCAATTGTAGTTATAGGTGGCTCCTCTCACTCTCTGGTTAGCTCACTTAGAACGCTTATTGTGTATAAGCACTCAAAGAAGTAAAGTGGCGTGACAAGTGAAAGTAAAGAGGAAAAGGTTAAAATGTTGAAATGTGAAAAGGTCACCATTGACCTGAGCTCACTGTTCACCACTCGTCCAACTTGACTAGTATACATTTTTCATCTGCTTTTTGCTATTATAATCGAGGGGTAAATGCGCCCATGGAACCTTTTTTTTCTAGCGACGTAGCGACGACAACAAGGGAAAAAGCCATAAGCTTCAGTGGCAGATACTTTTACCTAAGTTGTAACTGCGACGAGAGGGTACTACTACACGGAAACAGCAAACTTTCCACACATATCACACCAACAAAACTGGCGTTTTCCCTTTCAGTCATCATTTGCGAAAAAGGACATTATACGTACACAAGTGTACGGGATATGTGTATAAATATAAATGTGCAACGAAATGAAATGTTACGCAATAATAATACTACTCCCACACAACACACTATTTCCTTGTATGGAGCCTTCCTTATATTTTTTCGTAGAAAGAAGTCTTCTCCATGTCGTTCCCCTTGTTACTTCGCATTCATATGTGCTCACATTACATTCTCTCATCATCCAAAATGAAAGTTATGAGAGGAGAGAAACAAAAGTGTTACAGCAATTTGCAACTTTGAGTCGACTCATGTACAAAAAAGGAGGAAATAAAATTCCTTTTCTTTCTCGTTTTTTCTTCTTATTTTCTGGGTGAAATCGGAATTGAAAAAGGTGGAGAGAGAGAGAGGAAACATTCTCCAGCTATTGTGTGTAGTTATGCTTTATCCTAAAAGATTTTGGAAGGGAAAAAAATTCAATGCGTGTCTTACATACAGCACACAACTTCAGCTTTGAGTAATGCATCTCTGTATTTACTGCTGTTATGCTATTATTATGACATGCAATACTTGGAGGACTACTAGATGGAATCTAGCTAATATGCATGTTGTCTAGCAAGCGAATAAAATTCTTTTCTTATCGTTTTCACTGAGAACGAGAGAGAGAGAGAACGAGTTTGTTTCTGGAATTAGTATACATTGTATGAAAATTGTAATGCAATCTTTATGATAGGAAAAGAAGGTTGCTGCAGTGTGTTGCAGAACTGTTTCTTTAGATGGAATTTGCAAAGTCGATAAGATATGCATATATACGCTTACAATACATTCACACACACGAACAAATATATTACTTATAAGAGCACTTTTATATTCCCTCTGATTAATCAGAGTTGAGTAAGCATATACGAATGGGAAAAAATACATAACTTCCCTTGTTACTCCTTTTCTCCAATTTTTGTACCGTGTGGGTAGCATACAGGAGAACATGTTATGCTAGTCTATACAGTGGTATAGTTATGGTATAGCTACACGACACAGTTTTCAATTTTTTGCACTCCACATTTTTTTATTGTTTTTTCCTGCTCACAAAGAAAGAAAACAAATATTGCGGTTGTACTCGTTGCATATTTTAGGAGTGAAATGCATGCGGATATGTGCACAGCTTGTTATTGCCCATATCTTAAGCAACTCAATCCCAAGATATTTCCTTTTGCTTTAGCAGAAGAGAGGAGCAATGGCAGAAAAGAAGGAATATTTTTCTCTCAATCTTCTTGCCCCCGAAACGTTGGGTATTCCCACACATTATATTCCTATTTTTCCGTCGCTTTTTTATGGGCCAATATGCGCAATTTCCAAACATGAGCTTAACTTTAAATTGATACATATTTATCAACTTTCGTCCACACTTGAGCTTCTTCGGTCGGAGAAAGAGAGCGTTCACCTTTCTTCGCTGGGAATATTTTCCTCTGGTTGCAAAAAAATGTGGATGAAATTCGTGCTTTCACGGAGACTTGCTAAAACACTGAATCAAAATATGTATTCCCCATAGCTTCCGTTGGAAGACATTCACTCTCCCTTTCCTTAATTCACAACTCACTCTCGAAACCGAACTCTCGTAGTGGCTCAAGTAGGAGAGGGAGGGAGAGAACGAAGAAAAATACTTAGCCAAA
>JAQFZW010003909.1:0-11607 GCA_034687055.1 Heteromurus nitidus | reverse complement strand
GAAACTTTTATGAATGCCGGGGAAGAGCATTGTATAGTTCATGTATGGTGCGAGTTTGGCTGATTTTGTGCCAACAGTTTTCTCATAACATCGTGCAGACCTCCAGCGTATATTGACATTTTAACATAAAATTGCCAACGTGTACTTTTAGGTTTATATTTATGAAAATGTCGTGTTTATTTTCCAGCGTACACTTTTATGACTCGTAAGTACGAACATTGTGCATATAATTTCCAGCGTGCACTTTTTTTGGCTCGCATTTAAGATAATTTCCAGCGTGCACGTCTCTGCTGGAATTCTCAGAAAAACTCAAAATGCATCAAGAAGCAAAAATTCATAAATGTCTTAAGTTTCAATTTTTTGGGATTTCAGAATATTTTAAAATTCCAAATCAAATGCATTTCTGGAGAGTACATATTGTGCTTGATATATGCTGAGAGTTTCAAATTTTTATCTCTGCTGGAATTCTCAGAAAAATTCAGAAATCTTCCTACCGGCAGAAAAAATTGCCGGCTGAAAAAACTGCCGGCTGAAAAAATTGCCGGCTGAAAAAATTGCCGGCTGAAAAAACTGCCGGCTGAAAACTACCGGCTGAAAAATCTGCCGGCTGAAAAAACTGCCGGCTGAAAAACTGTCGGCTGTCTTTCCTTCCACTGGATGTGGCCCACTACTTGAAACGACAATTCTTCGCAATCTCTATGGAAAAGCTTACAACATCTCCAATTTTGTCCTCGGGTTTGACAGCACAACTTTTGATAGTCGCTATAGTGAAAATACTTGGTGGAAGATAAGCAATCATTCGGATTTAGCCAATAGTTCAGTGTTCACCGAAAAGCGATCATGTGAGTAGTTTAAAATAAAATTTTCTTGAAAGGAATACTGATTTATAAAAATGCTTCAAAAACTCTCTCACTTTTGCAGTTTACTTCAACGAACAAAGTTGGAAACCTTACTCAGATGAAGAGCCAGAATCTTCGGAACGAGACAATGAAGCTACTTCTTGGATTGTGGTCATCAGTTGTGGCGTTTCAGTTTGCATTTTCTTGGCTTTACTCTTTACGATGTATCACTTACGTCAATCCAGAAGGAGTCTCCGATTCCTGACGAGGAAAGAAATGATGGAATTCTATGATGGCATTTCCCTTAACAATTATAATGGGCCAGAGCCTCCCAGTGAACTTGGGTTTCTCAGTCAAAAGTTTAGCCAAAGTTATGAAATTCCAAAGTCGGAACTTAAATCAGGTGAGTTGCTTGGGGAAGCATGCCGGATGGCTTTAGCAGAAAATATATTTTTTGTAAACTTTCTCTACAATTCCAGATGGTCGGAAAATTCTTGGAACGGGAAATTTCGGAATGGTCTACGAGGCCGAAGTTAGTAGATCTTCGGTTGCGGTGAAAGTTCCCCATGACAACTGCTCCAAAGAGACATTTAGAAGTATGCTGTGCGAAGTGAAAATCCTTGCTTATCTCGGCACCCACCCGCATCTGATTGAATTTGTGGGTTGCTGCACCAAGCAAATCGAGAAGGGAAGTATTTATATTGCAACAGGTTTATGCGAACTTGGATCTCTTCAAAATTATCTGAGAAAGGATGTGTCACCGGTTGAAGGTACCATAATAATGGACGAAAATGTAAGGTTGGACGAATTACTTCGATATTCTGCAGAAATTGCGAGTGGGATGGAGTACATCAGCAAGAAAAATGTGAGTTATTTCTATATTTTTAATTGAGAAAGAATCGAGTGACTTCGATGTGTAATGCGGTTGTTGTATTTTGAGGTTGTTCACGGTGATTTGGCAACTCGAAACGTTCTTCTCGACCGGAATGTCACTTGTAAAATTGGAGATTTTGGTTTATCCCGGAAATTGTACGAATACGCGGAATATGTTAAAACAAGTCAGGAGCCACTACCATGGCGATGGATGGCGTATGAATCCCTTCTGAAGATGGAATTTACATCCAAGTCCGATGTTTGGAGTTTTGGTGTGACCCTTTGGGAAATATTTAGCTTAGGTAAAGGATATAAATCTCTTTTTATAACACAAAAGTAAAATCTAAATTAAAGCTGACTCAATTGGACGTTTTAGGTGCTATTCCTTATCCTGGTTTGGCTTGGACAACAAATTTTGCGGAGGATTTGAAGAAAGGACTGCGAATGGAATCGCCTGAGAATGCTTCGGAGGATGTGTAAAAACAACCAAAAAATTTACATATTTGAATTTATCTCTCACATTTATCTCTCAATCTTAGCAAAGAATCTATTGCGTATATTTTTTCACAGGTACCGTCAAATGCGATCTTGCTGGAATCTAGAGAGTGATGCCAGACCACATTTCTCTGAATTGAGGGAATTTTTCCTCCAACTTCGAAATCATTTGATCTACACTGAACTTTGAGTTTACAATAATCGCCATCGGAAAACAATCATCATAAATAATTTACTGAACTTAATATTATTTTGCATAATTAGCATTTCACTAACAAAAAATGTAAATATTTGTCTGTATTGAACTTGATGGACTTGGACCAATTCGAATATCTTTTTTGTGTCGTGATAATTGAAGGCGTAATTTGTAACTATCGAGTAATCCCCATCCAAAATCCACTCCAAATTCTTCATTCACTTTGCTTTAAGCACAAAAATGTTCTTTTCATTGGTTGTCATTCCTGTCATGTAAAAGGCTGACCTCAATTCCAGGAATGCTTTAACACTCGATTTAAATAACGCTTATTAATCACGATTGGTCTCAGCAACATGCATAATTTAAAAATCCTTATACATATATAATAGAGAATTATAATGGTCAAAATCAAATGGGGATTTACATGTAAAAATCGAGCATACAAGAGGTCCCCACCTATTCAATTTTCTCAAAATATAACATGCAAATGCAACCCCTAATATGCCATGCAATGTATGGCATGTCGTCGCGGATAATCCACAATAACACTTCTCCAAAAGTGACTAAAATCACAATGACGCTTATCCAAAAGTGGCTAAAATCACAAAACACTCATGGATAGGAAATCCCATGTATTACGGATGGATATACGCGATGGTGATTTTAGCCACTTTTGGAGAAGTGTTATTGTGGATTATCCGCGACAATTTCGTGAAAATTTCATTGATCACTGCTGCCATCTCAGATGAGTTCCGTTCCGAAACACATTGTAGATACTACTTTTGAGCACCACTGCCGTTCCGAATACAGTGAGAATCATTATGTGCAAAGGATTGAGATTCTTCTGCAGAGAAAGTAACTCGAGGAGCAATAGAAAGAGTGAGGACCCAAATCCAATGAGTACCGTTACTCCTACTTCAGCGAAGAGGAAAGGAACAAATTTAAATTGACGAATTGGCTCTGCTTTTATACGAAGGTTGTTGTTTTCAATGATCAACTGCACGGGAAATGGGTAGACCCAACCGAAAATTTGTTTGTGGAGACGAGTAGCCTTCTTAAATAACTTTGTGGCAGCTAAATTCCCTGAACGGATTTGAAAATTGTAACGGTGCACTTGAAATTCTTCCATTTTTCTTGAAGTTAAATTTCGTTATTCGGAATATAATGTTTTCCAACAAGATGATAGAATCTACTTTTGCTACCTAAAAAGACTAACTCATAAACAGATACACTTGCTGTTTCTACTGAACTGCTTACCGAAGAACGACTTTTTCTGTTTTTTAGAATTCGGGTCCACTTGGACATTGTCATAACGCACATACAAAAATAAAACAACTATTAAAACACAAACATCATAAACTCGACTTGAGAAAGGTTTGCAAAATATAATGATGTTTGAAGTTTCAAGGCAAATAATTTGTACGAAATTCTTTACCAGGATCGTATTATGTAGAACTTTTAAGTATTTTCAAAATTATTGAATAAAGCATAACATATTTTATTAAACATGAGAGGTAGACGTGGATGAGTTATGACAGCCAAAACCATGTTGTCAATTACAATTTTATTAATTCGAGTACCTTTACATTTATACATTTACAGTATAAAATATTTCAAATGTATATAAATTCTCTGTACAATTACTACAGAAGTTACAGCACAGTACCAGCTAAAGAATTTACACAAACTTTGTAAGATAAAAATGATTAGCTTTTACCCATCATCGGAGAATATTTACAGGATCGATCAGCAACAAGGAATTGGTTATATTTGTCATCAGCACTAACAAGTAGGCAATGGGCGTGTTTCCATTGAATGTGAATTGGGCCCCAAAGCGAATTGGGAGGATCGTCTTGGCTCGCCACTCAGCAAATTGATAATAATTCTGATGATGCCTTCCTCTGGAATGGTGCTCATCTTTCATTTTCTTCAGAAACTTCTTACTTTCGAGGCAAATGGAAACAGCGTTGGGTAATAAAAGCGCAAACACCGTCACAGAAATCATGGCTTGGAAGTTCATCATCGCCGAGAAGAAAAAGGGGGGATGACCCCAGCAGCGTAGTGCAAGCCACACAATGCCAGTGAATAGAACTTGGTTCATCGACAGGAAAATAAATCCAATGTGTCGAATAGTAAAGTCCATTAATTTGAAAGCGATGGTGGATTGGCCCACATTATTTGAAAAATAATTTTTGATTTGTTGAACTGAAAAGGCGAAGGGAGTTACTGTAATTTTGTTGGGATATTTGAAAGTTTAGCATAAACGAAAAATTCGTATCATGTTTAAAATTCAATCTGGTCAATCTGACTTCAAACCCAATCCCCTGCTATGCCATACATGAGGATCAGCCTTTTCAAATTTAAATTTTTAAGTCTTCCATACAAAATTTTTGTTCCTTAAATGCAATTGCTTACCTGCACAAAGTACACAAAACACAACTTTTAGCGAATACGATTCATATAGCCGAATGAAAGTCTCTTTTGCTTAATAGAAAACTACATCTTCAATTTAATTTTATTGTTAAAATGTTGACGCCCAAACGATGCTAAGTTTAATGGGAGAAAGAGATTTGATATTAAGAAGTACACGTAGAAATGTAGTGGGGTTGGGTTGTATTCGCTTAGCATGGAAACTGGAACCAATCAACTTGTATCGAGCAAAGGTTTTATTAATGATTTGATTAAAAATCAGTTTTTGACATTAAATTGGTTCCGTTAATTTGCTCCAGGACAATCCATTACAAGAATTGCATCAAAAGTTACGGCTTTATTAGCTTGTACAAATTCAATTTTCGTTTTAGACGACTTATTTTTTTAAAATTCATATGTCAAGCATTATTAGAGCCCACAAAATATACTCGGACGAACTACTTCCGCAACATTCACAAACAGAAAACGTAATCACAAAAAAGAAATCTAACACACGAGGTACATTGAAACGTACTTCGATGCATTTACTGTCTCAATCCGATGTGAAAGAACTTTCTAAGGAAGTGAAGCTTGCTGCTACGTGGATGCCTCAAATCGTGTTGATTTAAAATATATGTGCAAACGCAAAGAAATAATCTTACTTCCTCTCCTCACATCTCTACATTGTAATACTTGCTGGAAAAGTAATTGTGATTTTGTAAAAAATTAATGGGCGATTCTAGAGTAATTGTTAATTGTAATCGTTAATGGCAATATATCATTTTGGGCATCCCTGGCTAAACGTCTAGTTTTCAACCTGATTTTTCAGGTGACAGCGTGGGAATTTCGAGGCAGGTGATTCCTATTTCCAGTATAATTCAAAATTGCACATCGTCAAGTTAAGTGGTTTTTTGTCAAGTTTGCTTAAAATATCAGGCACCATGAATGAAGTTATTGGTTTTAATTATATGACGTTGGGGTAGACTTCATAAACGTAACATTTTAAAGAAAAGTTAACACTTGTGTTGAAATTACTTTGTCTTCTATGCGCTCATCATCAATTATTGATGATTGAGCTAGGGTTCGCTAACAAAACGAATATACAACTACTGTCGTAGTGTTTGTAAGATCCCGTGTACCCCAACACAATCGGCATTGGTGTTTTGAAATGCATATTTACATATAAGCGAAATTTGAACGAAATAGATTATTTGGTCAGAGAACGGGTTCTGTAAACCGCAGCTCCGAGAAAAAGTAATTTAAATTTATTAGCCAGATAATAATGCACCGGAAAGACAAAACAATTTCGCAAAAGGTAGGATTGATTGTTTCAATTGAAATTGTTTAGAAAATATAACCGTCATAACACATTTAAATAAATAATTTGCAGGTTTTTGGATGTAATAATTCACGATTTGATGGGATAGGTTGTCCCTACCCCGTGAAATTAAAAAACATCAACTTTGAAAACTGCTTGGAATATACATATTTATTTAGCGATACATTAAATTAAGTTAATTTAAATATTATTTATTCTTGTTTATTTTCTAATGCAAAGATCCACATTTAAAATTCGCTGCATCATAATCATAATAAAGCCATTAGAATTCGATAATATTTATGGAATGGAATATTTATTCCATTACTTCACGATTTAATAAAGTTTGGAAGTTGGACTCCGTTAGGATGATGGTGATGATAATATACTACGCCGAAGTCCAAACAACAGAAAGGAGGGATTTATTTCCAAAAAATTGTTTGTTTGGAAAATGACGAAAGAGAAATTTTGTAAAGGAAATGTTCACATGAATAAGGTTCGCATAATTTTGTAAGCAGAACATATATTTTCAAAATTTGTAACTACAATCGCATGTCATGGGGTACCTGCCTGGTACCTAAGATTATTTTATTATGCACATTTTTCAGAATACAAGGACAAGATTTAATATCGATAGAGGAGGGAAGATTCTCTTCTCAAATTCGTAGTTTGATATGTGCAATATGTGTCAATGAATAATAATATATTATACAAGCCAGAACAATGTTAAGAATAAAATTAAGATATGAGGCGAAATTTGTCATTAAAAATCAATTATGCACAATGCATCGAAAGTGCGCTGCGTCACCAGATGAAAATAGTCCTGTGCAAATCCACCTTGAATTTCACAAAATGCTCCATACCTTACCCGAATTGACCGCATTGATTTAGCCCTCAACAAATTGATCTTTGTCGCTATTGGTTTCGTCTGTGAAGTGACGCTGTGGAAGAGCAGAAGCTTCCGGTGGATTTCAATCACATCAATGAACAGTTGGCCCCCTCTGGTGATTTGTGGAATAACAAAAAGTTGTGCCAGCATTGTTGCAATTGTAACAAAGCAAATTCCGAAGTGAAGCAGTGTGGGAAGTTTTCCCTTTCCTTTAATCGACATCACGTTAGCAAATACCAATCCCCAAAAACATATCGACAAAACAATGTAAACACCAACGTAAATGACATGCTCCACCCTACTGTAGATTATGCGCATCCGAGTGTAGACCCAAAAGAAAGTGTAAAAGTTGCGAACTCTCGCATTCATAATGGTTATCGCTTTCGTACCGTTGTCCAATGAAAGCAAGATAATTAGACAGAAAAATGTGAAACCCCGAATTAATTCGAGAGTAAATACAAAAAGAGGCACTGCGCGGAACAGTAGTGTGGAGGCAAGTTTTTCAATTTGGGTTCTCGTCGCAACATCAGAAAGAATGAAGTCGTCGAGGATGAAGTGAAACACATCCATGTCGGAGTAAACAGCAAGGAATGTGATTAGAAAGGGGAGTGTGGTCGAGACGAGCACAAATGCACACATAAATGTTCCATGTGTGTCTTTCACCTTTTTATTGCGTTTTCCATGAATCTTCTGGCAAACGTGTTCTGGATATACTACGGAGATTTGGTATAGGTATTTAATTTCATGAATTAAATTACAATTAATTTTATTTTGATTTTAAAACTTACGAGTTTCAACTTCTGTGTGAAGACGTAGAGTCTCATTTATCGATTTGAGAATTGGGCGAACATTAGCCATGTGAAATGCTACTAAAAGGGCGTAGGACAAATAGCCGACAGCGCCATTCAAGATGAAGATTGTGTGTACGAGATGAAAGTCAACCCGCGGTCGTATATACACATACCATATACAACCAAAGAGGCAACACAAACCGTGAAGCCCAACACTGGCGGAAATTAGTATCCATGGCAATAATTTCCTGTGTTCCGATGTGACGGAGACTTGTGTGAAGTCTCCATTCCATTTCAGGGGGAAGTCCCAAATGAAGCTGTAAACTGTTTGGAGCAACCGCAATGATAACTTTTGATTTTTGGTAAGCATTTTGGAGGATTTTGAGTGCCTAAATTTAAGTAGGTGCGTTGTCCTTGTCGTTGAATGACTAGTGCCGAAGTAGGTAGGTTACGAGATATACCATTGGGATATCACAAAGTATGCTACACAATCATTTTTGACTTGTTTTCCAAGAACAACTACGCCTGGTTCATGTACTGCGACAAATTTTTCGTTGTTGCTTGTGCGCATTACCATTTTAGGTCTTGTACACTAGCTGAGAAGTATTGTTAATAAAATTATATACGATTAATCCAAATGAATGTCGAATCGAGTTATGAGGCTCCTATTTTGGTGGACTCCAGGAGGAATATTGCGACAATACCGGAGTTGAGTTTAACAACATAGTAAAGCATGTTTTTAATTTTTTTCAAAAATATTTGTGTGGTTTCTATTGCAAGTGAACTCATATCACAAAATGAATAATAAATTTACATCGGCCCTTCATCCTTTGACATGCCACAAGAAGAGTCGGTAATAATCGAATCAATTTTCCATTAATATATTTATTACTTTTAGCATATTCAATTGGCCAACGAAAAGTGAAAAACAAGAATGGCGTCAAAGGATATTTGGGTAATTAGATTAGGATAGTCAAATACCGAATCTATCGGACGGATGTACTCATCCATTGCATGTTTTCCTGCAAAATAGCTTCGCCGACATCTACTGTATAAAGTTATTGTTATTGAAAAAATGACATCGAAAATATATGTTGTTTAATGATATTTGAGTGAAAAGGTTCCCTGACAATTTTAGGAGACTAGTAAAATCTACATCGAAAAACAATGTTATTTTGAGTACTGACTGAGAAATCATACGACATAGCGTAAGTTGGGATACAGGTCATATGTAAATAAATTCCACAAGAAAATTGTGTTGACCAAGCAGGTCAAAAACATGTTAAATTGAAAACAACAACAGAGCCTAAATATAATAAAAATAAATAATTACGGACATACGGGATTATTAATAATACATTATTAATATATAATTGAGCTAATATAAGTATTTATACAACGCTGGTATTGCGAATTATTTAACATCAAAAACAAGAATGGCATCAAAGGATCTTAAAGTAATTAGGTTAAAATATTCCGCCACGAAACCATCATTGATTTCCCAGAAGGGTCCATACTTGATGCGAATTGCTCTTAATGCCTTCGCCCTCAGCAAATCCACCCTCGTATTTCTCGTCCTCATCCCTGGCTTTCCATGAGAATATCTAGCACGCTTGAGATGAATATTCACCACGTCAATCAGAAGTTGAGCTGTCCTCGCGAAACAAGGAATAAAAAATAGTTCCCCCACAGCTAGTGCCACTGCTGCAAAGCATATTCCGAAATGGACATATTCGTGAAGCAATCTTTTTCCTTTTAACGAAATCCAAATTCCCAACACAAGTCCCCAGAAAATTGCGGTACAAATTTCGTACACCACAACATCTATGACAAACCGTATTCTGCAGAATAGCAATTGAAATGATTCGTAGCTCCTTCGAAATTTGTCGAAACTAACCACTCGCCTCATTAGAATCTTCATTGACTTTGTTGTGCAATCTAATGAAATTAGTGTTACTATGGATGCAAGGCACACACTTCGAATCACTTCTGTCGCACCAATGAAAAGGGAAATGAATCTAACGATTAGGGCAGCTAACATTTCCCACATTTCTCTAGAGTAGGGGTCTGAAAGAACAACGTCCTCAAGGAAAAAATACATCAAATCCAAGTTGGAAAATAGCGCAAGGATGGAGATGAGAAAAGGGATGATGATTAAATGGAGAACGAAGATTATCATGAACAATCCAAGGGAATCCTTTCCGAGAGAATTTTTGGAGCATTTCCTTTGTGGGAACTCTATAAAAATGCAAATTAGACAGTAAGAAATCTTGCCGACACGTACAAACTAATTAGCATCGCATTTAACTTGAGAACTTACGAATACTGATTTCATTAACGAGCTTGAGAGTATCATTTGCTGACTTGAGAATATTAGACACGTTCCTCATCATGAAGACGGACATTATCCCGTGGTTCAAACACGAAGCGCCACTAAACAGGAATACGATTATGTTGATTAGCTGGAAGCCCTGTCTAGGTTGAACAATTGCATACCAACCACAGGTAAATATGCAGCATAACCCATGAAATGTGACGAAAACTGAGGTCAGCAACCAGGGAAGGTATTTCCAGATTGGCCTCGTATTTATAACCCAATTGCATTCGTTCCAAGAAATAGGAAATGGCCAAAAGTAAATGTATAAGGTTTTGTATAGTTTCAGGGAAAATGTTTGCCGTTTTGTAAGCATTTTGGAAACTACTTTATTTTGAACAGAGTCTTGAACTGAAAAATTGTGAAAATGTTTATAAGCGAAATGAAGACAGGTCCATGTAAGTAGGTTCTTGATGGAGCAAGAGGTACTGGTCAATCTTTTCGTTACTAAAATATTTAAAGCTAGTATATTTTCAATTTATCTTGTACAAAATTCAAAACATTGTAAAATATTTATTGTACATTTAGTAGCTTGGAATTGGTAACCAGTTGCACGAATTCGTTGGAGTTAAAAAAAATGTATTTATAATATAAGCCAGCATAAGCTAACAATATTATGGACGTACGGTCATGTACAAAAGATGCTGAGATGTCAAATCAATATTACAGAAGTTGTTCTATATTGATTTCATCGAAAGAAACGTGGACAAAACATGTAGCATATCCACCTCAGGAGGCGTACACTCGAAACTGGAGCAAAAATATTGTTCATCAAGTAAACCTAGCACTTTTAGAAAAGTATGAATTCGAGCTTTTTAAGCGGAGTTATTTCCGCACATGAAACACACTCAAGGGTTCACACACAAGCCAATCAAAACCTTGCCTAGCGCCATATTTCGTCGTCAATCTTAATCTTAATGTTACTAAACTTCTGTAAACTAAAACTTGGTCTATAAATAGGGCTGTCTTGAAAATAAAAAGAACAATGAGCCTTTCACCCTTTCTTGACCTCGATAGTTTCTTATTTAGGTAGGAATAAATCGTTATAATCAATAACTATGAGCAATATGGAATAAGGATTTATATATACATATTATATGTATTTATGTACATAGTCACTAACTATTCAGGCCCAGCAAAGAAAATAGTGAAAGCCTAACTACCTAACGCCATAGCAAAAAAAGCCAGGTTGAAATCAATGATCACATCGATTACATTTTGCTCTAGGTACGTCAAAATCACATCTGACATTGATATATATTTTAGGATACATATTTTTATTGAATACAACTTCGGAGAATGAGAACATGACTGATTTTTAAGTATATTCCGAAATTATTAATTAGTAGACCCGGAGATTTTATGCAAGTGCATATTTTTATGTGATGTCTGGTGATGCTGAGGCTTAGCAAGCAAACAAATC
>JAQFZW010003908.1:0-11608 GCA_034687055.1 Heteromurus nitidus | reverse complement strand
GTCAAATTTCATGATAAAACACCAACCAACCCGGAAGCCAAGCCAACCCACCGGGTTGGCTTGGCTTGGCTCTTTCGCGATCCAGATTATTGGCCGGGTTGGCTTGGCTTGGCTCTCTCGCAAGCCATGTGATTGGCCGGGTTGGCTTGGCTTGGCTTGGTCGAGGTGAGTGAACAAGTGTGGTCACAACAAACAAATAAGCTCATGTATGTTCGAATACTTGTGAGTAAAAAGGTTGCATCAAAAAAGTTTCAGTTCTATATCTTTTAAACGATATGGGGAGGTGATGTTGATCTCTGATCCCTTCGCGGAATGGTATAATATGTATATGAAGGGACGACCGAGTGTTGCTAACACAGGTGTTTTTGAAAATTCGGTGAATTTTTATTGATATATTATGTACAATGACAATAGTCCGGTTCAAAAGTACGCGATATATAATTCAAATGCTGTACATTACGCGAAGAAGTACTTTTTAATGGCGTTGAATTTTGGCATTTTTGCCTTGCGCAAATGTGCATGGAAGTTCAGGAGTAAGTTGTTGAGAACGATAGCGGCAACAAAAGTAACGACACTAACGTCCTTCCTTTTTCACAAAAGCCCGCGTTTGCTAAGCTACTAGGTTTATAAAATGGCCTAAATAACACTTAATGTTGTCCATAATTAAAAAAGAAACCGTTGGAGCAAATCATATTATATTTATTTTTAATTTAGGGTACAATATGCTAGTTTACTTCTCGCGTATTTGATTTGAATACATGTTAATTGAGCGGAAATTTGAAAATAGCTTGATCATAACGAAACTCGTTCCTGGACCCCAACACCAAATTAGCTTTGCTTTACAAATTTGAACACATCCGATTACTTCTCTAACCAACTTAAGAAAGACCCGCCACTGCTCAAAGCTGAACGTTATGCAAGCCACTGTGGCTAATAACGCAAATATGTAAAACACAACGACGACATTATCGGCCAGCGCTGTGGGTCTAAATCGATATTGCTCATCTGCCAGCTTCTCTTTGTATATCATGTCATTCCAAGATGAAATTCGATAGTGCCACATTTTCCACAACTTCACTAGTCCTGATTCAAACAACGCTTGTACACGCACGAAGAACGTGTGTCCAGGGATGAGAATATTTTCAAAATTCCAGTTTTCGTATAATCTCCCAAAAGACTCTTTACTCATTGTCACGCTATTTTGTCTTTCCATTCGTCTTGAAGTATCGAAAACAGTTCTTGACGCTTGCCACCAGTTGTCAACGAAAGCGATGTTGTCACACTCCAAAATTACGTTCGAAGTCGGCCAACATTTTCCCAAGTCATCATAATCTTCGTCAGATTGTACTCTGAAAAGCTGCTTTTGAAGTTTGGCTCGCAAAGAATTTTTATTCTTAACGTCAATCGTCAACCAAGTTTCGAATATTGTCGCGAAGATTGAGGGGTACAATTTAAATTTGTATTCATCAAACGATATATTTGTTACTCCTGAATTGGTATCCTTCTCCAATAAAATATTAGCCTTCTGAGCCATCCTATAAAACTTCCTATAATTGTTTGAGGTCTGCTTCGAACAGAGTGTTATATTGAAATCGACGATTTGTTGGAACGTCTCCAGTTTCGGCCTTGGAATCGGAGCAATCAGATCATTAATATTGTTTCCTTGATAAAAGGTGCTGATAAACAACGCCCGTTAGTATCCATGCGAAACAAAAAACCTTCCATTTGTGAATCTGCGGTGCTGGTTGATAAAGTAAAAGGTGAAGCACAAAAAACGCCTCCCTTTTTCGAAGTTTTCTAGTCTTCTTAAATGTAACCATAATCCAAATGAGGGATGTCGCTGTTGAAACAATGGAGAGTGCTGCCCATGTGTAGTTGTCAAAGGCGGAGATGTATCCGATGAAGGACAGATACGTTCTCGAGTCGATGTCGGCACACGACACAAAATGGAAGTCGTTTAACTTGCTGCTGAATACAAACTCGCTTGCAGCAAATGGAAGTTGGGAGACGTGTAGTAAGAGAACACCGTCTAAAAGGTTAGATATAAAATGTGATGCTTTGGTCAAATCTACAGATGAATTTGGTGTGAGAAGTAGAACAAATACAGCTTCAAGGCATTTATTGCTATCCTTCCAATCGCCCAACTTAACTACTTCCCCAGCGAAGTCGTACGTCTCAGTTTCTCCATCGGAACCCAGCTGCCAATCATGTTTGCAACGAGTTGGTGATATTATTGCATTTTCCTCAATAATTTTGAGGGTTAATGGTTCAGCGCTGTTTGCAAAATCAAGCCCCCTGCTATCTCTCAAAGTACTGGCATTCCACACATGCAAATGATATCCAAACTCGGGATTGATGGAACACAGTTCTGTGGTTTCCTCTGGTCTCTCACAAGCGAAGATATGAAAGAGATACTTTTCCCGAATGGCGTACTCCTCCTTTGAAACATTGTGCTCCATCACAAACAAGAATTTCATGGGAGAGGAAGAAATCCATTTTTCTAACCATGACGAGAATTTACTTTTCCACGTTAAATCAACTACATCAAATAGGTACGCATGGTCGCAATGATTTTCAAGGGTTGAAATAGCATTCCGCACATAGACGAAATACATGCTCATCGCAGTATTACTAATTTCCTCAAGTCTATAATCAAAAACTGGATCAAAGAATGCTCTCGGGAAGGCGGTGCGAAGTCCTTCTCCGTCAAATATCACACCTCCATCCAGTTTCCAGGTGTGACAAGATAATGGCGGGATGTAAACTTGTACTCGACAGTTTAGAATCTGAGGAGACGCTTGGAAATGTAGTTCGTGCCCTGGGAGCAACTCCGCTGCTAATTTATCACACCGAAACCAGTTTTCTTGGTAAGGTTGTGCTAGAGAGAATCTGTATTTTGTTAAAATTACCGCGAGATTTAAAACGTCAAGATCATAGCTTTTGAATGCTTCTACCTCGTTAGTGACGATATTAATTGTGCAGCTTTTGAAGACGGAAATGTGCTCTTCTAGTTTGAGTTTCTCTGCGGCTGTGCTGAGAAGGACATTCCCCAGGAGCGCTATAATAAGCGTCGAGAAGTATGTCATCGTCAGTACGACATGGAATTACATGCCAAAAAATTCTCAGGTATTTATTGGATGTTTCCAGCCAGTTTGGGTTGCTGTTGCTGGTCTGTTTGTGGTTTTCGTTTTCTATTCGTCCGAACTATTATTACAATTAAGAGGATGGAATAGAATGCAAACACAATAAAAATGTCGTCCACTTGTGGATCGATGGCGTGGAAATAAAAATATGAACCATCATGCACAACCATGTCGTGTTCAATAAAGCGATTTTGTTGTTTTGAAACCAGTAAGTGTTGGCCAGATATATTTCATGGATAAAACATTGTACGAACATAAATTTGCTTCGACTATATTTCAGAGGAGGAACATAAATCGTTTAATTCTTCGCAGATACTTGATAACATCGAAAATTGAAAACACCTCATCGGAAATGCATAGACTGCCTCATAAAAAATTCTTGATTCCAAGGGAGATGTGAACATTCTCCAGCAACAATATCCGAATGTTATTACCGAAATGAGTTGAGAAAGAGAGTTGTAATGAAGCATGCGGATAAAATTCATACTTGGCTATCATAACAATGAACTATGATGCCTTCACCTGAGCGCTCATTACACAAAATTTTGTATGTTCATATGAAGAAGGTGGAAAAGTTGGTTATGAAAGGTACTCAAAGCACTAAATCTAAATTACATTTTTAGGTAACCAGAACCACAATGTAAAAAATATCAATTTGTCCTATGAGAATGTTCCAAATATTCAGTCCAGCGAAATAGTCTCTCTTGGAATGCTACTATATTTCCAGACTCTCTTCGGTATAGAAATTAATTTATACATTTTGATATTGTTATTTCTATCCCCAATCCGTGCTCAATTCCCTCAACCCGCCTTCATTCCTAGATTCAATCCCAATGCATTCCCGAATGAAACCTCTCCATTGGAATACGGCAAATTTTAGGACATTCTGACAATCAGACCGATGGATAAACATTACACTCCAGAATTAAGATTTCGTCTGGAACGAAACTGGGAAGTGCCAGAGGTTGTGGATCTGACAGAGTTTCTCCAACCCTTTCATCGTTGCTTGGTACACTTTACGAACTACGGAAGCCACACTTCCATCAAGTCGCCAGTTCCCATTATATCCTTCGTAACATTGAGCTGGTGCGCCGACTACGACTGGAATGGGGATTTGGCTTCGAGCAAAATGACCACTTCAACTGGATTGCCACTGGGATTGAGCACTCCCTCAACAAAACCTCTCCTTTCGAATCAGGATCCTCTTGCAACTGTCCCATAATTGCTGCAGTAATCGTATTCTATTATTTGTGAGCACAAAGTTAATCTTTTCATTCCTCATTTATTATCTAGAGACTTTTTGAGCCAATCACAGAAATCGGCTCAAAACTGCCAAAACGCAGCATACAATCATTCCGCCACTTGAGCAAGATGAAACGGACAAAGGAAGTTCATTATCTTAATTTAAATAACATGTTATTTTTTATTAAACCAAATAATTTAATGACCAACTGACAATTATTATCATTCAGAGTAATTTGTGACCGCACACCAAATCAAAAGCACAATCCAAAAAGATCCAAAGCTTCAATCGGATTCGCTTTGAAAAAATCCTGGACGACTTTTGACCGCGAAACATTTTTTGAATTCCTTCAAACGTTCAAACCAACAAATATCAACCTGGTAATATTTTTTAGAAACGAAAAGACAAAATTACATTCAATTTTCTTACGATTTAATCACTTGAACAGCTTTTTTCCTGATGTCAATATACGCTTCCACCTTTCCACTGAATGTGAACAGTTCCATGGCCACATCCAAATCAAACCATTCATTGTTCTTGTGAAGAAGTATGCACGTGATTCTGGACACCATTCCTGGAATATTGTATTTATGTCCAGCTTGCAGAAGTTCCAAAGCAATCCCACTCCTTGTCATTGCTTTCTCCACATTCCTTTCGTAGAGATAGTCAAGGAATGCGACAACTCCCTCTTCACTCATGTCCTCCATTTTAATCTTGCTCGTTTTCGACTCTTCAAAGTCACTTCCGAGCATTGTTGCAAGAACACTACTCTGTGCTAAATAAAATTATGAAGAATTTTTATAAATTATATATATGTTCAATGAAGTTGCTATGATATTTGGCTAATATCTTGCTGTATACCTGCAAGAAAATGTTTATGGCATGGAAACTCATCGGCTGTCGTCGCCCCATCATTCGTCACAATAGTCAGGTCACTATGCTCATTCCTCCTCCTTGCAATCTGGTCACAAACATCAATTAGATCCAGTTGACGCTTCTCACTGTAAAAGACCAGCTTCAGCATTCCACTCAAGAAGCATTTACTATTCTGATTGAGTTTATCATGATTCGATAGGATTTCCCGAATGCAGTTCGGATTCGGCTGCACGTTTCCCTTGAAGATGGAATCATTTCCAATGCAAACTTCATGGTCTTCGTCGACACCTTCTCGTAACTCACCCTTGCATGTGAAGTTGACATCTGTTACAAAACAAACATTTATCACTTCATATTATTTACTTATTTTTTAAGTCAAAAACAAAAAACATACTTTCAAAATTACCCGAATTTGCCAAGAAACTCTGCGGAAAAGGCTTCTGGCTGCTATCATATCGATTGGGGTGTAAAGCCATCGACAGGGTCAATCTCAATTTCAAAAACTCCAGAGGCACTGGTCCGTTTTCCAACTCCGAGAAGAATCCATGAATTCTCAAAGTAGGTGGCTTTTCATCGCCAGAAGTAGTTGTCTTGAGATGGATGCAGTAATATCGGTCATGTCTTTCAAAGTAGGAGTCAGCGGCGGTAGAAATTTTCTCGGTGTAGTAAGCCCTTTCAGATTCGGACTCATTTTTCAAACAGATCCCACTATTGCTCGCCACTTTCAAAGTTGCGATAAGTTCACCTTGGCTATTTTTCACGACTTCCATCTGCGGAAAGCCGAAATACCAAGAATCCGAGGCGTTTGGGGAGAGTGGTAACTCCATTTTTATAGTCCAGCGATAGATCAGTATCGGAAAGTATGTAGAATTCTAAATTCTCCCAGAATACCACTTCAAACAAAATTTATATTCTCTGTCCACTACTGTCAAGAATATTTTATAAAATATTCAGAATTTTTTTTTTAGAAATTCTCTGTGCTTTGCTGATTGTGTTGTTTGTGACTAATCCAATCTACAGTTTGCTTGCGAATTTGTTTGCCGAAGCTATTTTATATTCAAGTTGAGAGACAACATTTTATTTGCAATTGAATAAATAAACGATTTTTTAATGCTCATGTACATATATATGTGGGCCTCTATACAAATCTATAGAAATTATAATACAAAAATACACGTATTTACAGCTTTTGAAAAGATTGAATTTTTTAAAAAAGTGAATTGGTGTGTACTCCGTGATTCGTGTGATGCGCAAATTTTAATATTATTTTCCTGTTATGGAATCACGGAATCACGAGATCACGACATCGATGATCGACTTTTTCAGGATGTGGACATATAGATCATACAATATGTGTCGTGTGGGCTCGTGGCATGCAAGCCTTTTACTTGTGCCCAATTTTACTATTTAAGGTGATTTATGGTGGTCTCCAGCACACATAAAACGAATTGTCAACGTTTTCAATTTCGACCAAGGGTCAACGTAGATTGCCATTATTTTGGTTTCGTGACAAATATTACGTCACTGCATATGATTCTAGATCGCAATGAGTTCTTGCTGTAAACGTTTTACTAGCTTCACACATACATATTATAATATTCTTGCTGGTAAAAATTGTAAATTTATACATTCGTTGCCAGACATCCCTCAAGAATTTCTCTGTTTCTGTTTTGATTCTGTTCCGCCCAAGAGCAATTTAGTTCTTGTTTCGACCAAAAATGAACAAAATTGTTCTATTTGATCTTATGGAACTAATTGTTCCAAATATTAGCAATTTATTCCATTCGAAAATGCATGTATGCACCTACCTTTCCTTCGTCAGTGCCCTTGTAGCAAATGGAATGTATTTTAAACGTATAGTGTGAAAGCACTCTACGTTTAAAATAATAACACGTGTATAATAATACGTGTAAAATAATATAATCAACAGTTTCATTTATCTAATTTGTGCGTTAGTATGAACCATCCATGTTCAAAAAGATACAAAATGCACGACATTGCTAATGCGCTGTACAACAACACCCAGATAACCACTACAGATTGGAAACGTACAGGTTCCGTTTCACCTCTGTGGGTTGGCGTGAAAGGAGAAAATTGGGAACTCCACTGTTTCTGCATCTTGAATGAGAGCGACATAAAGTTATAACTGTCCTTAAAATCTTCAGCAATCTCATTTCTTTGAAGATGTTCTTTTAAGCTTACAGCTTTCTTGAAACTTTCAAGCCAATTATGAATACCTGACTCGACCATTGCTCTCACGGACTTTGAAATTATTTTTAGAAAGAAATTTACGTCTCTTGGGACAAGCTGCCAGAGGGTGGATAGAACTTCTGGATTATTATTCGCAAAGATTCGGTGATGGCCGAATAAAGTTATCACCGTTTTAAACAAATCCCCTATTCCTTCATTCTTCTCAAATACGACTCCAAATATTTTAAGTCGTTGTGGGGATAATTTGTCGGGAGAAACTTCCTTGTACCCATACATCCCCAACTCATATTCTGCTAGTAAAACCGGTTTAAGACTAGAAATTTGCCTAATACACTCCGGCTGAACAAAATCACAGCATTTTAGTTTATTCGAAATATTGTTAAAGTACTCTATCGTCTTCTGGCCAGAATTTGATTTGTCAGTAAATGTATTTAAGGCTTCAGCATGCACCATTACATCAGTTTTTATAGAAAAAGTGCTAATCACTTCAATATCGGAGCTAACTAAATCCCTAAACGTAGCGGGTATTCCTGAAACGCGCCTATCAGCTGTTAGATAAGAGTAAACATCTGACGTGTACAAGTTTTTCAACAAAAATGCTGAGAATATCCAAATCATAATTAAGTGAAAATTTGTTATTCTCTTCCGATTGCCCTTATCGTCTCCTTGTTCGATAAGAATAGATATCATCCAGAAGCACGACGACTTTATTCCAGTGAGATGTAAAATGCACGCAGCTGTTACCATGGTGACGACAAGAACCACCCAGATAACCACCGGGAAAGGGCGGAGTAATGCTTCGACATTTACTGAAGGATTTCCCTCTCTTTCCAAGAAAACTATGAAAGAATAACCGTGAAATTCCGAGCCCACCGGAATGGGAAGAATACTGTCCTCATATCTTTTTAAGAATCCTGCCGTTACGTGTGCTGCCAACTGGGACCCAACTCTATATATGCGGTATGGGCGCTCATCCGTGGAATTATGAGCTTTTAACACCTCTTCCATTGTCATCATTTTCGGACATGGAAACGTGTTTTTACAAATTGATTCATATTTCATCTCCCATTCCACCATTTCGTCAACATTTTCCAAGATTCGATGAAGTTTTGTCCAAAAAATGTGCAGATGTTTGAGGGAAAATGTGCTTTTGTTGTGGATCTCGGGGACGGGAACCAAGACAACCCGAACTAATGCATAATATCCTAGCGATAACATGCCCGACTGGCGACACGCGAAACATGCAACATATATCGACTTTTCAAATAGAACTACAACTATTGACATAATTTTGCTATTCAATTTAATATAGAAATTGGTGTCGGTAGCGCCATTCGTGAAAGGTTCGACGAACGTTGAAGGAATGAGGAGGAAGTCTCGTTTTACATTAAAAATTAAATCTTGTTTGAAAGATAATTTATATTCAATTCTG
Organism: Heteromurus nitidus; assembly: GCA_034687055.1. Lineage (NCBI taxonomy): Eukaryota > Metazoa > Arthropoda > Collembola > Entomobryomorpha > Entomobryidae > Heteromurus > Heteromurus nitidus. The sequence continues at coordinate 2,703 of JAQFZW010003908.1, read as the reverse complement.
TCGAATTCAATATGTGTAATGCAGAAAGGCCCAAAACGTTTTGGGGTGAAGTTGTAATAGTTTTGAAAAAATAGTGTTCCGGGCCGATACGTCCTCTTTTAGGATCCCATTCAAAACGGTTGTGTAATACCATTGTGCAGTTCTGGGAGGTGCTGCAGTACTCGCGAAAGCTGGTCAAGAATTCAGGTGCCATATTTGTTGTGATGATAGTGCTAATGTAAAATGTACAATTTGTGAACATTTCAAACGCCCACCAGAAAGTTCGCAAATCCATTGCCACAAATTCAAGACTTATAAGAACGTCTGTTCTCCTTTGTAGTCGACGTGTGAATGGTGCCATGGACACAATTCATATATTTCAGCTTTCGCCTTGAGCTGTGGATTGTCCTAAACTACTAAGGTGCGGTTGTTTTATTTAATTTATTTAATTGTGACAGGAAAATTATGGAATAAAAATCTCAATGTCAAAACTTCTCAAGAGAAGATCTAGAATTTTCCATAGTTTGCCTCAATAGCAATCAATGTCATAAATTAAAGACAATTTCCGAAAGTTGACAGTACTTGAGGCATAATGTGTCAGGCTAAATTTCGTCGTTTGGAAAGTAGTACTAACACATCATCCTCAGAACCAACTCTAATTATTATGGTCAACTTTGAACATCAGAGCTATACGAGTTCACCTCAAATTTTATGTGGTTAAAGTATTTATTTAATTAAACAACAAAAGTGACAACTATCTGAAATCCTTAATCTCAATTCTCCAGAACTCGTGAAGTACTAGAATTTGTCGTCCACTTGTTTGCCAATTATTTTCAATGAATCCGTTGAACAACTCACATAAACCAAGGTCATTTAATGTATGTCCTTATGTCGGGAAACAGCAATATTTCGAGGCATATATTTATTTAAATAAATAAACACCAACACGTATGCATTAATTAAAGGGAAGATTTATTATTCATTTAATCACAACCTACGCACATAACTCGAATCCCCAATAATAAAAAGCAAAATTCCGGTCGTCTGGTTTTAATCCAATGCCGCAAACAAATCGCTCTTGCTTGTGTACATTGATTTTGTAAACAACATTCCTTGTCATATTATCAAGAAGGCTTATGGATGGAATATAAATCTCCAATGGAGATTAGTTGATGATATGACAAAAATTCGACTTGTGCAAACAGTTAATTTATGCGAATGTGATCTCTTCTGAGCAATGCCATGCTTGATGAAGCTTGATGAATTTATTAAAGTATTAATGAAATGTCAGGTCCACTGAAATCTCGGAAAATACATTTCATTTATCTTAATCCACTTTCCGACAATTTATCTTAACTGAGACAACACGAATCCGGTTAATATTTATCCTTTCAAAAAAAAAATACATTAAAAGTGTCATAATTTGACATGCTTGGCTTCAGTGTGCAACTGGACACCGACTCTCAACCTCACCAATTTGCTCTGTTCCTGCTTCGGAGTAAAATTAGAAGTCTTTGTGTTCTGAAACAAATTTGACACAAATTTTTTGAAGTTAAGATTTTTGAAGCCGTCATGACCGTATTTAGATTTTGTCTTACGCTCTTCCTATTTGGAGCGGTCACAGTGAACGCCAAACCCACTCCAAAAATTTCCACGCATCCCGTATTTCTCATCGTTTCTTACGATGGTTTCCGCTCCGACTACATGGACAAGGTGGCCACTCCTGCACTGCACAAATTAAAAAGGGAAGGAGCCAGTGTGCCCTACATGACTCCCGTATTCCCCACGAAAACATTCCCAAATCATCAGTCCATTTGCACTGGAATGTACAGTGAGAGCCACGGGATAGTTGATAACACCGTGTTTGATCCTTTGTACAACAAAACATTGTCAGGATTTAATGACGACCCTGGATTTTGGAATTATCATGATGATGTTTTGCCAATTTGGGTATGTGCTCATTGTCAGTATAAATCTTTATAAGTATTTTAGCCTTAACCAACTTTTCACATCCATTTTCATAAACGGACTGTCATTTCAGATTCGCAATGAAATGGCCGGCGAAGGACGCACAAGTGGATGCTTAATGTGGCCAGGGTCATCCATCCCTTACGGCTCCAATGAGGATTTACTCCCAACTTACTACCATCCCGGCTACGATGGAACAGTTCCATGGGAAAATCGCGTCGACACAGTAATCTCCTGGATTACGAATGACACTAATCCTGCAAATTTAGTGTTCCTCTACTACGACGAGCCTGACTCACACGGCCACGCATTCGGACCAAATTACAATGAAACCTTGGAAGAAGTGGCGGATGCTGATAACCGCACAGCTTACCTCGTTCAAAAATTGGAAGACGCTGGAATCCTGAATGAAATCAATTTGATAATTCTGAGCGATCATGGAATGCAGGAAGTAACTTCCCAGAGGATTATTAACGTGACGGATCTAATTGACTCGTCCCTTTTGGAAAATACGCACGGAGGCACTCCAGTGCTACAGCTTGACCCAGTGGACGGGAAAGAGGAGGAGCTTTATAACGCTTTGAGTCAGCACATGGAACTTGGATACACGATTTGGACGAAGGAAGAGCTTCAGTACAGATTCAGGTATTATGCTTCACGGCGGATTATGGATTTGATTCTTATCGCTGATCCGGGATATGCCTTTGATGACTTCAGGAGCACGATTGATTACTACAATGATAAGTGGAACTTGAC
>JAQFZW010003907.1:0-11608 GCA_034687055.1 Heteromurus nitidus | reverse complement strand
GGAAATCAGGCAATTTTTTATGTGTATTTCAATTCAAAGGACGACTGACACTGAAGTGTTGGGTCGCAGTTTCATTTTCATGTTTATTTTATTTAAGTTTATTTAAGGTACATAAATTGTTAATGTATGAATTTGACTGGACTGAAAAATAAACACAGAAAACATTTGTTTAGTGCAGAGTGATAAAAACCGGAAAGCAAAATATATACTCGTAATCTTAAACAATAACAATCACCTCTGTAAAGTTGAGCATGGAAAATTATTATACACCCACTCATCAGATCTGAAATCTCAATGTGTCTAGTGTACATATGACACTTTTTGTAAACAAAATGCCATAGTTTGAATTGTGAAATGATAACAATATCAGATTCGGTAAAAGTAATACACACTAATAAATAACCTATTTGCATTTCGATTGGTTCTTTTATCAACTATTGACATTGACATATTTATTTGTCATTTGCACATATATTTTTGTGCCCTGTATCATCAGAAGGACTCAACTCAGCATTTGACCTGTTTGGTAGGACGGCAAATGTTTTTACTACGCGAGTTTATTATTGTTAAAAATGTTAGTGAAATATTGTGCTGGACTGATTAGAATTTCGAGATAAGGTTTCACTTCAGAGTGGCTTGGATCTGCAACAGTGTGGTTATTTGATCACGATCTCTCTCTCTCTCTCTCTCTCTCTTTCCGTTCTTCTCAAGCTTAAAATAAAAACCGAGGATATGTACACATTTCAATCAATATTGGAGAAAGTAGTCCCTCCGCGGTTTGCAGAAATAACGTCCGTAGTGAAGAAAATATTTATTTCATTTAAATACTAAAAACAACTTACAACAAACAACTTATAACAACTAGTACAACTTATATTACTCGAGACTCAACGCTCAATTCGAAATACATTTCATATTCATAAAGTTATTTGTCCACGAAATGTAAGTATGTAAGACCTATTGATCGAATATGACTTTATACATAAAGAATAAATATAGGTTCTTTACAAATGAAATAGCAAAAATGAATTTTTTCAGTTTGCAGTAAACTGGTTTGACAACGTAGCAGAATGAGAGCACTCCAATATAGTTCATATATAATATAAACGTGCGCAGCTCACCGACGGACGAGCATTGCTTGTTTTGAAGTAAAAATATTTAATTTAAAATTGTGTGCTCCTTGATAAAAAATTCGTATTATATACATGTGTGTATGTAACCATGTGAAGCTTACATATTTGTCAACTCAATCATTGCTCGAGTTTCAGACAAGTCACCACAAACTTCATTTCCATATGACACGAAACGTTTATGTGCAGGTTTGTTATATTAGAAGAAGGTCATATTAAGCCGAGGACTTACTATTCGAAGGCATTCATTAATGCCACAGTCAATCCTCCAAACACACGAAGAATAACTAACACAGAAAGCGATAGTTCAGAGAAATGAGTTCCCGAGGAGTTTGGAAAGCGTTCTCCCTCCACCAAACCATTTACAAGACATTCCCTTACTACTCGATTTTAGAATGGGAGTCACAGCAGGAAAAGCTGAGATTCACCCCAAAAAGGAAACTGCTGGGTTGGTTCTTCATGCAGCTTGTGGGATATACTTGCGCAGGCTTACTTACCTCTGCATATATTCTCAAATTGCACTACACCAGCTCAGTTCTTGAAGAACAACGTAGCCCTATTCGGCTATCCGCTTCGCAAATATTGGCTTGTTTGACAGTTGTTGTATGCTCCTTCAGTCTTCTGGCGAGTAGTGGTCTACTCCTTCTGTTTGGAGAAGAAATCGTTTCCGGATTCAATAATTTGAAGGACTTTGAGGAAAGGTGCGAGAATGGTGAGAAATTTTAAAACCTACAAAATTTAACAAATGACCCACTTTGGGGCATTAAGAGATAACGTTAACATAACAAATTTTCGTTAACTTTTCTAAACTTTGTCAATTCGCATTTTATTTTATTCCAGACCCGACTTCACATATTGCTCGAGACAGAGGCAGTCACAGTCCCGTGTTAGAAATTGCAATGCAGTTAAATGTTGTCGGCCACTTTCTAGCTGGAATTGTTCCCCCAATATTTTTCACTTTGGGGAAATTTGATCACTACCATGTCCTCATTGATCTGTACATCAGTGATCCGATGGAAAGGTCCATTCATGCTATTGTTGGCCTTTTTATTTTGCGCACACTGATTTGCATGATTTTCATTGGAGAAGCGTCTCGAATGGCTTGCATAGGCGGACTAATTATATTTACCGCAGCCAGGATTTACCTTGGCACTCTGAAGAGAATGAGGACCATCCCCATACAAGTAATCAAAAGGGGAAATAATCGTTGGCTGAGAAGATATTTGGAGTTGTACATCGTCCACTCGAAACTGCGTCAAGGTGGAAACGCCTTCATTTTTGGCTTGATGGTGTTCGGGGTGGGCGCTTTGACTGGATTGATTTACGCGTTGGTGAGACTCTCCCTCGAGTTTGGGGTCTATATGTTTCTCATTATTTTGACGGTGACAATCTTCGTCTGCATGTTTATTGAGCAAACATTTCCCGTTGCTGTCCTTATCAAACAGCTCTCGGAGAAAATTATAAGGAAGTGGAAAAATGCAAAGTACCGTCATGGAAGCAGGGAATTTACTCTGTTGGCAAAGAGATCGAAAGCACTGCGGCCAGTGTTCTGGGCAGGTTTGAATTTCTTCAAGTTGAATCAACACAGTCGGATTAGGTTTTATCAAGTTGTCATTGATAACGTCATGAATGCTCTCATTAGTATACAGTTATAATAGGCACAATTATATTCATGTATTTTATATCGATACATATTCATTTCTACTTTATTAAATAGTTGGCCCGAAACAATGTCTTTTCGTAATAATAGTTCTTAGAATTTGGCATTTTACCACCTTCTGAGAGGATAAATAAAGCCATCTTCGTCAGTCACACTCAGTCAGTTCTCAAAATGTAGTGAGACCTTCCACTTTACTGCTCCGTTGGAGCTCTTTATTTTTTGACAAATTTTTTTTAGCCTAAACCAATCCATTGAAGAATTTGAAACAAATGATGAAAACATTCGTTTAAAAAAGCTACATAAGATATTGATTTATAGATAGTACGTTTTGGGCTAAACAGATAAAATGTTTCTCCGTCGTTCTGATTTTTTGAGGTAGATAAAAAGCCAAGCTCAGTCTCCAAAATGTATTGGGCAGAGTATCCGTATTACCTCTGCGAAAAGATTAAACCATTTATTATTTTGAGTACATAAAAAAGTGTGACAGAGGCCTTCAATTACATAAATCATTTTCACATGTGGTATTTGAAATTAGATACAATTTACTCGTTTAATACACACAATGGATTAATACGATATTCGAGTAGTTCAAAATCTCTGTCTCCCAACATGAATACGTTTGAAATATAGATTTTATTTTTTGAATAATTAAGCGTGAGTAACAAAAGTGTATAATGTTTATCTGATCTTATGTTAATTAAAAAATGTTTTGATGTACAAAACAAGCACAACACGTCATTATTTCATTGATTATGTTTCCATGATGCTGTCTCTTTCAGTTTGTCTCAAAATTGTAATAAACAGCTTCTACCCAATAATAAAAACGGAGAAAGTAATCCCTCTGGTTTATATAAATATCTGCTGAAACGAGAAAAAATTATTTGTTTAATCTGTATTAGTATATGACACACTTCGAAATTCATTTCACATGCAGAAAGTTTGAAGTTATTGTTATTTGTCCAAGTTATGTATTTGTTCATTATTTCATATGATTGCTAAACTAAAATTCATTTGTCCAGAAGTCCACCAAACAACGCCCAGTTCATATTACATGTAGGTATATATATACTTATGAACTTGACTTCAATTTCATCCTTAAGGAAAAATAATTTTTAGTTTATGAAAACATAAACTCTTACAAAAATGAACTTTGCAGTTTACGAATTTGAATTTGTTGCAGAATTTGTAACGACGAGGAAAGGCGTTGGTACCGGAATCGAAGTAGTTTGGAGGGGGACTTTAGTTTTGGGCTTGGGAAACTGGATTACGAACACTTGTTTGGTGTTTGGAGGGAATGACGGGACAACTGACTAACTGTGGACGAAACTGACACTATTTGGACAATAGTTAAATGGGGTACACCTGGCACTTAATTAGGATAATGGCAACTTACTAATTAGGACTTAATTGTTAGGACTTAATTGTTAGGACTTAACTGTTAGGACTTAAAATTAGGAATTGGATAAAAATGGCTCTCGGATAATAAAAACAGGAATTGTCGATGAGCGACAGAATCCGAGAGAGAATGAATGATGAAACTAGAATTGCGAATGCAAGTTCTCTTCCTCAACCACGAGCTGGTCTCGTGGAAGAAGGAGAGTGGCGTTTTAGCCACTCTACAAATTTCGTTAGACAACATTCCAAACAATTGAGTCAACACGAAAATGGGATTTTTGCATGGACATGATTCTATACACGTATACATGCGCTAATATTATTTATTGAATCTAACATAATAATATATAGCTTAAAACCAATCAAATTTAAAGTCAATAATTATTTACGCAGCGCACCGACGGACAAACGTTGCCTTCTTCCTTGTAGAGTAAGACATTTCATTAAAAATTGTGTGCTCTTTATTCTTTAATTGAAAAAAAATCATTTTCTTAAATGCAACTTGTGTGCATGTAACCTAGAAGCGCAAATTCAATTTACAATTTTAGAGATGTGGATTTGGCATGTCATTCAATTTTATGTCAATGACATGTCAAAATGTCAATTTGTCACTTTTAAAAAGTGACATGTTATAAAAAATCACAGTGGCGTTTTAAGGGGAGTGCGGGGGGTGCGGGCCGCACCGGGTGCCACCACGAGAGGGGTGCCACTTGAGCCCAAATAATTAACGATTTCGAAAGAAAACGGAAAAAATCAAGGGAATCCCACCTATATCGTGGTTGACAACGACAAGTGACAAGGTCACTTAGTCATTGGTGATTTGCATCCCTAAACGCTTAAAACTTCCATGCGGTTAAGAATTTCGATTGTGATGATGCACGAAATTGTAAAAACAATCGGAGTGATAATCACGCATTTGAATTCGAAATCCTGGAAACGCCCATCACATATTCGAAAATTTGCAAAACTCAGAGGGTATTATAAAAATTTCGCAAAACTTTCTAAACAAACAAACTTTTCTATTCAAACAGCACATAAATATTCCACAATTTTCGAAACTGCCAAAATATACTTCTGTGAAATAACACAAAATCTCGCAAATGTTCAAACAACTACTGAAATAATCTCGAAATTTTGTGAAAACTTATTAAACCCCTTGAAAATTGTCAACAATGTACTGAAATGTGTAACAAATAATGTATACATAGAGAAAAATCGACGGAAAGCTGATGAAAGCTGAGTACATGATATGCTAGGAAGTATACCCCTGTGGAACCTGAGACCCCAAAAACCAAAATTTTTGAACACTCGAAATTTAAAAAGCTGGAAATTTTTGACTTTTGACCGTCTTTGTTCTCAGCTGCTAAGTTGTTTTCTGCGCAATTTCCGAAATAGTTCCTTAGCCTTAAAGGGGGCTACCCAGGTTACATTCCACGATCAAAATGTCCGTGGAATGGAAATTTCCAAAATGGTCCTAAGGTTTTGAAAGAGTTTTTAAAGTTTTATATCATTATTCAAATACGTTCCCCGCAGAAGGTAGTTTCCACGTTCACGACATGTTAGTGAAATCATGTAACCTGGGGCCCTCCCTTAAGACTTCGTACCAGGTTGCATAATTTCACCAAGGAGTAATGAACGTGGAAATTACCTTTTACGTGGAATGCCTTGTGAAATGATTGTTGCATGGTTTTGACATGGGATTTCACGCTAAACCTGTGGACCATTTTGGAAAATGATTGCGAAATGGACGGGGGATTTCATTTGCCCATGGTGAAACGTAACCTGGGACAAGATCTTCAGTTACGAAAACAAAGAATTCTTCTTTCAATTCTTTAAATTGGTTATCTTACAGTTTTGAATGCTGTAAATTTTAAATGGTGCTAAATTAAATTCCCAACTCAGACACGGGTCGACATCTTCATTTTTATATAGACTAATATTTATAATATTTGTAAGAAACTTCCAACTTTCGAATATTGAGGGGGGTGACAAAATGTTTACCCGCACCGGGTGCCAAAACATCTAGCGACGCTACTGAAATGTCAGCTGAGAAAAATGTGTGGCATTGTGACAAATGTCACTTTTGTTAACGGCATTTTACAGTATTTTCCATGTTAGCGACATTGTGTACCCAATAACACTCAACTTAATAGATCTAAAGTAAATTCTAGTAGAAAATATTGCTTACATTCTCCTTCTCACTACTTGATAAGGTGTACTTCTTCGATAAATGTTATATTTTCGTTGACATATGTCAATTTTTGCCAATTTTTTGTCACATTTGTCAATGACATGTTGACATGACAAAAAATAGACATGTCACTTTTTTGTCACCTTTTAAAAAATGTCAAAAAGTGACATTTGTCACAATGGCACGATGTAACAATGTCAATGACATGTCATAACCATCTCTAAATTTACAATTACACAATTTAATCAATTTTTTGCTCGACCTGAGTTTCAGTTACCTATTAGCACAAATTCCACTATATAATTTCCATGTATATACGACACGTATATACATGTTTTTTTACTATATATAAGAAGTCAAAGTTAAGAATTTTGTTAGAAGACATTTAGCCTCCAATGTAAAAATACTCCAAAATTCACGAAAAACTAGTTGATAACAAGGCTTTTGTCAGCGTGGGAGAAATATGGTTTTAAGAGGAGTTTGGAAAGCGTTCTCCTTACACCAACATCTCTATCAAAATTTCCCTTACTCTTCCATTTTAGAATGGGATCCAGAGCAGGAAAAGCTGAGATTGACCCCAAAGAAGAACCTTTTCATTTGGTTCTTCCTTCAAATTGCAGGATACACTTGTGCAGGTTTACTCGCCCCTGCCTACATTCTCCAAATGTACTACACAAGCTCAGTTCTTGAAGAACAACGTAGTCCCATTCGACTATCGGCTTCCCAAATATTGGGATATTTGGGAACCTTTGGATTTTCCATCACTCTTCTCGCCAGTAGTGGTCTACTCCTTCTGTTTGGAGAAGATGTAGTTTCCGGGTTCAATAATTTGAAGGGCTTTGAGGAAAGTTGTGAGAATGGTGAGAATCTTTAAAAGTTTAAAAATTTGCAGAAAACCTTTACCTTGATAATTCGTTATGATATATTATTCTAGACCCGACTTCAAATGTTGTCGAAGACAGGAGCAGTCCCAGTCCTGTACTGGAAATTTCGATGCAATTAAACGTTCTGGCTCACTTTTTACTTGGGATGTTTTTTCCAATATTTGTCACTTTTGAGAAATACGATCCATTTCATATCCTCATTGATCTGCACATAAATGATCCGATGGAAAGGTCCATTCATGCTATTGTTGGTCTTTTTATTTTGCGCATATTGATTGCCATGATTGGCATTGGAGAAGCTTGTCGGATGGCTTGCATAGGAGGACTAATTACAATTACCGCAGCCCGGATTTACCTTGGCACTCTGAAGAGAATAAGGACCATCCCCATACAAGTAATCAAAGGAGGGAATAATCGTTGGCTGAGAAGATATTTGGAGTTGTACATCATCCACTCGAAACTGCGTCAAGCTGGAAATGCCTTCATTTTTGGCTTGATGGTGTTTGGCGTGGGCGCTTTGACTGGATTGATTTACGCGTTGGTGAGACTCTCCCTCGAGTTTGGGATCCATTTGTCTCTCGTTCTTTTGGGGATGGCTTGCTTTGTTTGTTTGTTTATTGAGGGAACGTTTCCCGTTGCTGTCTTTATCAAACAGCTCTCAGAGAACATTATAAGAAAGTGGAGAAATGCCCAATACCGTCATGGACATTGGGAATTTACTCTGTTGGCGAAGAGATCGAAAGCACTACGCCCAGTGTTCTGGGCGGGTGTGAATTTCTTCAAGTTGAGTCAACACAGTCGGATTAGGTTCTATCAAGTTGTCATTGATAACGTCATGAATGCTCTTATTACTATACAGTTATAGATATAATATAAGAATAAATTCACAATATATAAGTATAAAAAGTCATTTGTTTCATCAGTGTAATATAATATTGAATTGTTGAATAGCAATAAAAACAGAAATGATGAATGCTTTTCAGATTTAAATATTCTCAGTGAGAGTATTTGGTAAATTTTTGTAGAGGTAGTTCATTTTCCCTTCATTTCTTTTCTTCCTTAGACCGTACCTGAAGTTCGTGTACTGGAAGGAACGAAAGGCTATAAATTTATTATGTGCTAAATTTGTAGCAGAATTCCGTGTTTAAAGCCATGATTATGACATAATTATTTTCCAAAATTGTCGATTGCCCTTTTTTGTTAGTGTTTTTGGACAATTTGTACTTATTGACATTGATTTAATGAAAGGTGAGTGTTTGCAATATGCAAGTCTAAAGCCTATTGTCATTTCCTGGGACGAACACGTTTGGAAATGCCTTCAGCCTTACAAAAATCACTCTGATTTATTGTACCATTATGTTTTTTGTAAATTTAAATTGCTATTCCAAATTGACAACAACGATAATAATTTGGGCCATATACTTACTCCGGTAAATGAACGCTATCAACGTATATTATCGCTTTCTCTAGGCCTGGTTCTGGTTTGAAATTGAAGTGGCAAAACGCTTCCTCGTTCGAAGCATTATATTGGCTCAAGCAGAGCACTGTAATCTGTAACTTCCTTTGTTCTCTACTCTCTAATTGCAACATGTCTGGTCCACTATTTTGATATTACGGCAAATGGCAAACGAAGCTCAGACAGAATGAAGGTTGAATGAACAGAATTTTTTGCAAACCTGGTTCCAGATTTTGGTCAACCTAAGAAAACATAAATAGCAACTTTAGCTTTTATCAAAAACATGACCTCGACCTCCAAAGAAGTATGGGGAGCCTTCGCGTTGCACCGATCACTTTACAAAATAATTCCGTATCATGCTGTCTGGGAGTGGGATCCACATGAAGAAAAAATGACTTTTTTCCCGGCAAGAAGGCTCCTTCCATGGCTAGTCGTGCAGATTGGAGGAGTTCTGTTCGCAGGACTTTTTTGCAGTGGATATCTGCTGAAAGTCCACTTCACCACGACTCAGCTGGAAGAGCTTAACTTTCCAATTCGGCTCAAAGGCTCGCAAATTGTGGGACATTTCTTAACATTTTGCTGCTCAGTTGCTCTACTAGTCGGATTTGCGCTAATTTTCAAGTTTCAGGATCAAATAGCAACGGGATTCAATCAGCTCAAGGATTATGACGAAAATGGTAAAAAGAGCAGTAGCAAAATTGATACTGAGTTTGGTGTGCTTCCTGATTTTGAATATAAAACGGCTCGTATATTATTTTGTAGACATAAAAATCAACCCACAATTCTTTCGAAATGACGATGAGGATTCCAGGAACGGGATAATTCTTGGCATATTTCTGAAAATAAGCGTGTTCACGCACATAATTTTCGCAATATGTGTGCCAATATTTTTCGTCATTGGCGAATTTGACCCTTACCACGTGCTCATTGATCTGCACCTAAGTGATCCATTATATCGATCAATGAGGGGCATCCTTTTGGAATTCATTGGACGAGTAATGATTTGCCTGATTTGTTTGGTTGAAACTTCCCGAGTTGGATGTATTGGGGGCTTGATGGTGGTTACAGCGGCGAATATCTACTTAAAATCTTTGAAGAAGATGAGGCGTTGCTTGCTATCCGTTCTAAAATCAAACGGAAATATGTTGCTGATGAGGTATTTTGAACTGCAGGTGGTTCACTCATATCTTCGACTACCTGGAAATTGCTTCGTATTGCTTTTCATGGTGTTTGGTGTTAGCTCCTTGTCTTTGCTATTATTTGGCGTGGTGGCCTTCTTTCGGGAGTTGGAGTCACATTACGTGACTATCACTCTGGTAATAATTGTTGTCATTTGTCTCTTCATGGAAGCGACATTTCCAGTGGCTGTAAAAATTATGCAACTCTCTGCTGAGAACATTTATACGTGGACTTATGCACAACTTGACAATCGTCATTGTCGGATGGAAAGGGAATTTTTCCGAAAACGAGCAATAGCGCTTGATAAGGTGTATTGGTCCGCTTGGATTCTATTCGCAGTGGATCAAGATAGTCGTGTCACCTTTTATCAAGTTGTTGTTGATAATGTTGTCAATGCAATTGTAACATTTCGCGTTTGAAAATGATGTTTATTACGTAAAAGCATGAATTATAACTGTTCATATTCTATTAAGTAAGTAAGTAAGCTCAATGCTGAGTTTAATTTAATTGATTTCGCTGGATATTTGCGTAATTATACTAGAGCTGCAGAATAAGAATTGTATTTGACTCCAATTTAAATTAAAGTGATTGGCTTCGAAACGGACTGGCTACTGATTTGCAAAAACTGATTTGATTTCTTTGATATTGCTTGGCGCAGCACAAACATTTTATCTGGAAACGACATCGTGGACGAAACAACAGTAACGAATGAAATTTTTAATACATTCATTTATCGATTTATCAATGGTAAAACTAAGTAGTTCGCATTCGAAACAAAAAAAAACTCTTAAACTGGACAACGACACGAAAAATATCCTGCCACAGTTTCTTTGGCTCAAGAATGAGCGAGTCGGTACAAGACGGACTAACAGCATCGTGTCAATGTCCATACACTAAATAAGAACCTTCACCCAATCCACTGTTTTGAATTAACCTTACTGAAAGTTAGGTACTGAAACTTCTAAGGAACGAAAGGAAATTAAAATAATTTAGCGAGTTGTTCCGTGAGGAAAACCATACATAAATGGGATATTCGGACTTTGGACTTTGGAAGGAATAATTAATTCATGTTTACGAACTGATGGAAAAATAACAAATAATCTCTCTTGCAAGAATCGATTTGTGTTTCATTTCGAAAATATCGTTTAAAATTTCCATACGCTCTGCTTCAAAACCAATTACCTCGGAAGAATAAGGAAGGAGGACATATGTTAATTAAATTTTTCATTAAAGTAAACATCTTCCGCTTGACTGTTTGAGGATTTTCATGTAATATCAAAATTGTTATTTCGCTTGATCAACAGTCAGAATTTCATTTCAGTAATATTTTTTTAAATGTTTACCAAAGCTCAGTAAGGCCTTATATAAGTAGTCCAAGAAAAAAAAAACACTTTTGCAAGTTCGCAGCAAGCGGGGTAGTTCACTCCTTGACAAACAAAACTCCGACGCAGCTTATTCGTAACTACAACAACAACGATGGCTGGCTTTCCCGACAGTATTTAGAAGATCCACTCATTTGAGCTGACATCCTTGGAAGGACCAGTCATGGCTACTACGGACCAAGAATGGGAGACATTTCGTTTGCATCAAACCCTCTTCAAGATTATCCCATACAAAAATATTCTCAAGTGGGATCTACGCCAAAATAAACTTTCCTTCCGCACCAACACCAAACAGCTTATCCCTTGGTTTCTCGTTCAAATTTTTGGAATA
>JAQFZW010003906.1:0-11616 GCA_034687055.1 Heteromurus nitidus | reverse complement strand
GGTTACGACTTCTCTGAAATTCGCAATAGTTTTTACGTCAGTTCGCCGGAAAGTTTTTGGTAACCACCCCCCCTTAATACTTTCTCTTCTACGATTACTCAAGGTACTACAACTCAAAATTCGGATCTTATCAATATTTTTTTTTGAATTTTGGTTACGCACTAATTACAAAGACGCTGACGTAGTTTCAAATTATATCAGTGTTCAATTTTACACTGAAAAATTTCATCAACACAAGAAACACGCTTTTAATACATGGAAATAGGACTCTTGTTAACAAGACTCTTGACGAAAAATTGCTTGACTTTTTAGTGCCTCCAATTCAATTCCACATGCCGGCTTTTCGTTCTTTTTTGGTACTCCATGTGTGGCTCCTTATATTTTCCCCTCTTCTATTTGCATTTACGTGCAGAACATCAGCCAAAAACTTATTACAATAGGCTTATCAAGATATTCTTGGCTTGCATATTTCACCAAGTAAAATTGTATTGACATGAGAAAGGCGAGGAGCCTTCACTCAAGTTGAGTAAAGTGGAATGCATGTGTGTGTGGCTCATGTGCTTCATTTCATACTTTTATATGAAGTTCGTGTAAGTAAATTAACTTTTTTTGTGCAATACCAGTAGCAAAATGAAGAGTATAAGTATGAGGCTCGGGTTGATTGCGTGGCTCTCTCTCTCTCTCTATTTTAGCGGTTGGTTACATTGATTCAACTCAAACTCATATACTTTGTTTCTCTCTTGCCTTGAGAGTTTCGCTTTTTTCATTTTCATACACATATGGTAAAATGGGATTTTCTGTTGGCTCAAAGTTGAGTGGCTCGATCCTTTGTACTTTTACTCTGCCTTTACTTCATATATCAAGTTTTATATACGAAATAATATGTACATATTCTTGTAGTTTTTGTGCACATGTCTCGAACACAAGTGAAAATCATGGTGATGACGGAAGAAAATACATGGAAGAAAAATAAGTTGGTGATGCATCATATATTTATGTATGTACATATATACACATGCATTCATCCATGTGGATATGTGTATTACATTATTCAAAAAATATTCTCTGAGCATTATGAGAGAGCTCGTGCCAGGGGCTTTCCTTTTCACCCAATCTATTCTCCGCTCGAGCCTTCATCGTCTCGTGGATGTGTGCATGTTGATAAAATAGCAATTTCTACAAAGCCTTTTTCCTTCCAAAACACTCATCTCCAAAAATTTTTATATAAGAATTCTTTCTAGAAAAGGACGCTTTCATATAAGAGGGAAAAGAAAAAGGAGTTTCTCTCTCAAACACAGCTGCTGGCTCAGACTTTTGAATAATGTATGACTGTATAATGCTGTATGGGAAAATGGCAAAGAATTTCTGGAAAAAGCATCTCTCTCAGAGAACTCTCAAGGAAGAATGAAGATGAGATAGTGGGAGAGAGAGGGAGAATATGGGAAAATTCTCTCTCCACCTTCGTCTTATGCATGCTTGGCCGGTAGACTATGAGAAGAGAGCTAAAAAGGGAGAGAGAGAAAAAAACGACGAAAAAATGTAAGTTGGGTGGTATGAAGTGCGTAGTGAAGCGGGCAAAGGAACATGCTTGAATTCATTTCATTTTCATCACTACCAATACCGTTTTCATGTAAGCTTTTTTCGCTTCTACAAACATGCTTCCCTCACTTTTTTCCTTGATATGATCATAAGTTCCAAAAAGTTTTTTCTTGTATTTTTTACCCTACCACCGCGTTGCGCTGCTCCTGTTGTTGATGTAACTATGTACGTTTTTTATCAGACATGGACTAACTGATTAGATTCAGCCAAAGAGCAAGAGAGAGAGAGAGGCGAGGAGCAAATAGAAAAAAATGAGAGAAAAATATATTCTAGATGGATGGATAGATGATGGGATTCTAGTTTCTACTTCGCTCAACTCCACTCATCCACTCACCACTTTTTTCCGCTCTCATTCATAGGAATCTGTGGGTAGTCAGCAGAACTCGAGAGTTTTTTTTCTCCTCGAAGTGGAATGCTTGCCAAGCTTAAAATTCAACGGTGGTGAAGTCTCCAGAGAGCTTCCTTTTTTGCGATTCGATATGAATGTGCACTATTATTTCATATTTCAAAAAAAGAGTTGGTATATTTTTTTGCCCTTTTCCCGACCTCTCATCTCTATAGACTCTGATATTCTCCAGAGTCGGCAACACGCCAATCATCCTAGATGGTGGTATGGTGGTGGTGCTTGTGCTGCTGCAGCACAAAACTTTTTTTGTGCGCTTCAAACAAGGGAAAGTTGGAAAACTACTTCGTATGAATTACATCCACTTTTCGTGCTTGAATAAATCGGAAAGCAAAAAAAATGTGGGCGAAACCCTAAGCCTTATGTATTATAGCAACTGCAGATGATGAACATGAAGAACTGGGAAGCACACCCAAGTCACCCAAGGAGAAGAAGAAAAAATTATTCCGAGCTTTTTTTATCATACTGTTTTCCATGATATTGTTGTGGGAGTAGTTTGTAGGATTGCGAGTTTAATGAAAAAAGTTGTAGTTTTGGCTTCACTCATTTTGAGTCCAGTTTTGATGAGAGAGAAGGAAACTCGAATGTGTGACGGAGTTACTTAGTTGTTTTTGTTGAAAGGAAGAATAAGATTACTTCAGAGAAGCTAAACGGATTCGGCACAACATCACTTCAACTCTGTTGCTAATCTTTTCTTTTCTCCATTTCATTTGAAACTTGCATCAGTTAACATGGATGAAAGTAATGTAGTTTTTGTCGACGTACACATCATTTTCTTACGCACGCTGTTTTTGGCATAATGTTTTTCCTCCCTCTTCCGTTAAATGAACTTCCTTTTCTGCGACTTCCCTGGGAATACTTGAATTTTTTAGGTAGATACGCATTTCTTCCTGAACATCTCTGAAGACTGACGGAAAGAAAGGAAAGAGGATGATGATAGACAAGTTTTTGTCGAAAAATAATCTCGATTTAGGAAAAAGCTTTTGCTCTTTCCGTTCTCCCTTCTTCGGTGAATGCATTTTGTTGTGTTCATATAAGCAGAATGGTTATAAGATATATTGCATATATGTTTACATATATTCAGAAAGTTTTTGTGCTTCCGAGTCGCAGGAGCAAAGTAAGTATTTTGGCTGAAAATGAAATGAAATCCTTCTCTCTCTCGTCTTCGTCTGCTCTGAGAAGATTACAAGGAAGGAAGTTGGGATCAAACTCTATCATCTCTTATTTCGTCTTGCGTAACAAGCATAACATGTTCTCTCTCTCTCTCTCTCTCTCTCTCTCTCTCGAAGAAAGTTAGTATTTTAGTCTTGGGACACTGGCGATGAGATAGTAGCGCGAGAGGGGCTTATGGGCTTACACTTTTTCATAACTGTAAGACGAGGAGAGCTTTATCTTTTCGGGCTGGTAAATAGTTTGAGTGTGATATGTGGCTTGGCTTGCCTTCCTTAGCGCGTTTCGTTTCGTGTTTCTGCTCTGGTGTGGGAGATAGTGAGCTTTTTTATATATTTTTTCTTTGAAAATGCTGAGCCCTCTGAAATCCCTTTGGCATCGCATGTTCCTCCCGTTGATGGTGATGAAAAAGCTCTGGTGCTGAGTCGTTGGTTGTTTCCTCGCAGAGAGAGAGAGAGAGGGGGATTTTCTACAGACACATGACATCGCATCACATATCGCCAAGCATGACATGACAAGACAGATGATGAAATGAGTTTTTCTTGAATTTTCCTCAAACTACAAATTCTCATTTTGTGAAAAGAAATGAGATGATATCGTGGACTCGGGGAGAAAAGGATAAAAAAGAAGTGGGGATTGGCTTGCGAGGGGAAAAATGAGCACGAGAAACCCGAAACCCTGAATCTTTTTTTTCTGGTAACGTTTGCTTGCTGCGGTTCTATAATAATGCAGAGGCAGACTAAAAAACGAGTTAAAAGAGAGCACTACACAAGGTAAAGTACAGCCACACATATCGTTTTGATCAAAAACTCAACTCTCTCAAAAAAAATTGGCCAAAAGTTTTTAATTTAACGCTTATAACTGAACTTACTGCGTCGTACGTACAGTGGCGGCGATATGATGGAAAGTGGAACTGGGATTGGGTCTGGCTGTTTTCTCTCTCCTCCGCTAAGTTAATAGCGGTAAGGGATTCGTTGAAGGCCTTTTGTTCGTTAAAAGACAGAAAAGAAAAAATGGTATTTTCTACTCTTATTCTCCATACGACGGTCATCACATTTTTTATGAACTTGTGCAAATTATCTACATGACGCATGTATCTAGAGTCCAAGAATAAAAGGGAAATTTCAACTTCTGCTTCATCAGCAGCAGGAAGGCTGGCAACTAATGCGGTACAGTTGAAAATAGTCTTGACTTGACTTGACCAGTAGTTATGTATCCACACGCGTAGAAACAAATGCTCTGCATTGGTCTCCAAAAGTTTGTAGCGTGAAACTTTGTTGTTTCTGAGTAAATTAGCGGAGAAAAGAGTGGAGAAAGAGGACAAGCCTCCCTTTCCCGAAATAAAAGTGTGATCATTTTGATGATGACTATGGCTGGCTTTCCCTATGCTTAAACTTGCCAGTTGTTCTCTCGGGTTTTCTCTTGTCTCTCTAAAAGTTGTGAAATGTTCCTTCCATGCTCCACACTAATTAGATTTAGAAAACTGTCAGCGAGTTAGTTTGTGCATGTATGGAAGCAGATGTAGACTTGCATGCATATTACGTTTAATTATTTAAAGGGGAAATTAGAGGAAATTAGAAAATTTCCCTCTGTTATGGCTCCTTCTGGAGGAGAAAAAGGGTTGATAGAATAAAAAATGTGGCACTACTGCACACACTGGAATCATGTGTGTGTTCTCTAGGAAAAAGTTTTGTTAGAACTCATTTGTGTAATGAGTTTTCCCTGAAATGACAAACTACTTGGTTCGTACACTGCTACTTTCAAACTGGTGTAATATTCTCGCTGGAGAAAGAGAGTGCAGCTGCTGGAGAGGCTGATATAGAATGCTATCATTATTATATGCTAAAGGAAGTAAACACTCATATGATTAGACTATCATAGAACTTTAGTTTTGTTTAGCTTTCAATTCAACATTTCACTTTTTAAGTCATTTCAAAGCAAAAGGATATATAGACTGAAACCAAAGCCATCCATTTGCAATACAATGCGCACAAAAGAGCCATCGGAAATTATGCCCAAAGATTGCTCTCTGAAGAAATGAGATAGTATCCAAAAAGGTGGCGTGTTGTACACAGCGAAAGGAAAACCGCATTCACGCAAAACTCATCCATCCGATAGCCTAAAGGATTGGAAAAAAAACGAGTTCGATATAACAAAAAAGTAGTTTCTTATGTGTGTAGGTAGAAGGTATAGGCATGTGCAGAGTAGGAAGTTTTTTGTTTTGATATAGCATCACTCCCATCTGATGACGCAGTCATGTCGGTACATACAAAAACCTATTTATTGCGCTCTGGTTTCTTCACCCTTTGCACACATGTAATGAGATTGGATTTTTTCCAAAGAAAGAATTTTGTAAAAGAATTTAAATTACAAAGTACAAGAAAAAACAGCCAATTCATTTCCTTTCAATTTTTCAACTAAAAAAAGTTCTCTTTGTGTGGTAACATGTTTTGAAATTAGGAAAAAGTTTCAATGGCCACATCTGGGTAAAGTAACTAAAATTAGTTATATACATCTTCAAGTAAGCAGTCCATAGTCCAGCCTAGTCCACACTTCTTTGATTAGTGCGTTTATTTGGTGAACGACCTTTTTCTTTCTTGAATTAAAGAAGAGACGCAGCAACCACATTCCGTAATCCAGAAGAAAATAACTCGTGCAGAAAGTGCAGAATCAAGTTAACTTTTTTGAGATGAAGCTCAATTTTAATCAAAGAGAAAAATCTCTTTTCACTCTTGAATTCTGGGAGGTTGTCATCTGAAAAGAAAAATTAAAATGAATATCAGCACTACAAAAGCTTAAATATACTTCTTCATGATACACACAGTTAAAATTCATAATAACGAAGGAAAAAAATTGTATCACATACATTGATCAAATACATG
Source organism: Heteromurus nitidus (assembly GCA_034687055.1). Taxonomy (NCBI): domain Eukaryota; kingdom Metazoa; phylum Arthropoda; class Collembola; order Entomobryomorpha; family Entomobryidae; genus Heteromurus; species Heteromurus nitidus. The sequence continues at coordinate 5,562 of JAQFZW010003906.1, read as the reverse complement.
TGGCATGGCGCAACATTTCCTTTTTTTTCTCAGACACACATACACTCTATAGCAGAGCTCTCTTGATTTTCATGCTTTGTTGGTGGTGATATCATTCCAGAGATTCAAGATTAATTCAATTAGACAAAAAGGGAGGAATACCAATTTACTTGCAAAAAGGCCAAGCTGGAAAATTCATGAGCAGAGCACGTTCGGTCAAATGAATGCTGCATGACTACATAATACAAAAGCGATGGTACTACCACCAGTACCACCACTCCACTGCCACCGCAGCAGTCTAAGTCCAACTCAATTTTACTTATTAAATCTAGTGGAAACTTTGGTCGGAAACTGATGGCATTCTCATAGAAAGAAGTCTAGAGGCAGCAAAAAGTTACGTAGAGAAGAAAAAGCTTGAAGGGAAAAACAGGCCAACTACGGTCTGGTTGCATGCTCTTTATATATACATGCTCAATACTTACTCAAATATGTTTTCCTTGGAGTTTATCAATCATCCTTATCTTGGAAAAAAACTCACATCACTCACATACATACATCACATATCAAGAACTACTGCTACTTATTCTGCCGACAGCACACGAAACGAAAGAGAAAAAACCTTATACCCCCGCCACGGAACAAGATTAACTGATGGAGACTGACTAAAAATGAAATCCGTTTTTACCACAACCACCACCAAACAAACCACTTGCATAAACAGCAGGTTTTTTTCTCATGAACATTGGTTAGCTTTTAGCTAATTTTTTTCCATTTGATGAAATGAAAGTACAGAAGCGGATTTTGTCAGCCATGCCATGTCCATATGTCCATTATCAAGCGAGAGAAATAATGTGGAGAGAAGTCGAAATAATATGGAGAATTGCACTTTTTGCTTATTACAAGAAAAACTTTTCTACTTCTACTTGACCTTATACGGAATTATAACAAGAAAGAAAATTCTCGTGAAAATAAGAAGCTAAAACTACAAACTTTGGTATACTTACAGAACATGTATAAAGTTGGTATAAATTATACAGGATTGCATTTCGCTGTGTGTCGCTACATTGTTTGGCACAAAGACCAACGTCCAATCTCGTGGAAAAGAATGATCATTTCCATTTTGTTTCTTAATTGGACTAACTAACCAAATAACGAGGAGATGATATTTCGTCGTCACCACCGCCAATGCTAGCAGAACTAGGCTCTCTGATGTGATAAATTAAAGCCTTAGATGGACCTTGTTAAATTGAAATTTACTTTTGTCGATGGATTCAACTGTGACCATGCTCTTCTTCATTCAGCAACTTTTTTCAGTTCGAATGATGAAACTAGTGTGATGTGATGTGAAGATGCTTCCTGTGGGTATCCTCTACTTTTTTCACTCTGCGCCTCAATTAACGATGTCCATTTTATCAACAACGAGAGATTATGCAGATTAAGCAAGTCTTCTGAATGAAAATGGAATTCACTCAAGTGATAAACAAGAGATAGGGGAAGAAGGAGCCTCTTCATTTAAGCAACGCACGTTATCTCTCAGCTTCCTTTCACTTCAAACAGTGAGAAACGAGGAGTAAAGTGGAACGTGTAAAGTCAACGTTCTAAATGTACAAAAGCCAATTTATTTCAATTAAAAGGAAATCCACTTGTCCATACACCATCTTAAATGAGTGGCAGAAGGAGAGGATATTTTTTTAGCTAATAAGCAACTTGAATACAATACAATATTCGAAAAACCTATTTTGCTGTTGCTACCGCTCACGCAGGAAGCCTTGTTTGGAGCACTTTACTTTTACAAAAGCGTTTTCAAGTTTTCAGCGCTGAAAACAAGAGCAATTTTTACTTTGGGAAAAAATCATAATGCCTTTTAATGTAACTTTCTTGCTCAACAATGTTTTCATCCATTAGATTATTTTTCTTGGTGGGATTACTGAAAGAAACTGGAGATTTTTACCACCCGTTTTGACTACAGATTATTACGGATACTTAATATATGCAAGTATAGATGTTTTACACAAAACTTATCTCAAACGTTTGAGTATTAATGCATTTATTATTAAAAGTAGTGCTGATAAGCGTGATTGTTCCAGTTAGTCACATGTCTCATTTTTCATCTCATTGGATCCATCGAAGGATTTGAAGTTCACTTTTTAAAAGTCTCATCGGGTTGAGTTTCTGAAGGAGACTAAAGGGGACCTGTCAGTTTTGTGAAGTTTGATATAGAAGCATGTTCTTTTGCAATGGAATACCAGTGGATTATTTATAACATACACATTAAACAAAGGGATTTCTTGTACACAAAAAACGTAACGATTATACCCACAATCATATTTGTTTCTTTGAATGGACAAGCTTTTAGGCATGTATATAGCCTGACCTTTTCCAACGTTTTGGTTTTCTTCAAGACAAGGAAGAAATATACAGCTTGTAAAAAAGATTTTGTAGTTTTTCGTCTCTAGTTTGACTCTGACTGCACTACGACTATAGAAGAGGTAGGACTCTCTCGACTGTTGAGTTAAAGAGTGAGTAGTAAAATAGTAGCCGTGCGTCCATTCATAAATTGTTTTATTGCACATTTCAAGAGTCAATAATACAGCCCTTACTCACTTTTACATAGTCACTTAAAGGCTATAACAGACTATATAGAGCTCACTATACCATTGTATTTTTTGCTCTCCTCACAGCTGATACTCACTTTATATATATTCACTTATGCACATGTGTAGGTATGCAGTAGTGTTTCTTTGAGAATTTCAGGAACATCCTATTGTCGTTTCCACTGAAAAAAAGCCTTAACAAAATAAATCTTGTGGCGAACAGTATCCCATCGTTCACACATATATTTCTTGTTCTATGGAACGAACCTATACTAGACAATAGACAACTGCTTTTCTACAGTTGCACACATGCATGAATATATATAACACACAATTATATTTTTCTAATGAATGCTACACAATTTTCCACATTGTTGTTGTCCTTTATGCAGCGTGCACTTTTTCAAGAATTATTTCTCTGTGCAGCAACATCAACGCGAGATCAGGGTTTACGAAAGCAGAAGCGCATCTTAATTTTAACAATGATCGAAGGAAACAAAGACTAGATAACTAACAAAGGGATTCATCCTAACCTAGACCAAGTTTGTGTCACTTCTTCAATGATGCACATTCATACAATCATACATTATAACAATGCACACGAATATTTATAACTCATTTTTTCTTTCAAAATAATAAATATTCTTCCAACTCTGTGCATTGAGAGACGCATTATTGCATTCATTTCTTCTTCTATGCACTCTATGTCACCTGCACCTTATTCTCCTCCGTTTGGTGCCCAAGTTGGAATTGTGCGTGTATTATTACACAGAAGAGCCGGTGGTGGTGGTAATAATAGCCATCATAAAAATTGGAAGCATCCCATTGTAAATCATTTTCAGAAAGGACGTCAACAACACAGCAGAAATAGAAATGGGGAAACTATTTCCAGCATTTTTTTGTGTGGAATTACGTGTGTGAGCACTTTTACTGCACAAGAAAATGTAATACGTGCGTACGATCTCCTTGAGAAGGGCTTTTGGAGAGTAATCGTTTGAGGATATTTTGAGACTAGGACCAGATACACATTTTTCGTCTGATGAACGAAAAGGGAGGGGAAAGCTTTTTAGGAAAAAATAACTTGTGCATTATCATAATGGCATAAATTAGAGAGAGAGAGAGAGAGAAAAAAGAAGGAAGGAAAGCCGTTGGGTGTCCTGAGTGTGTGTATTTATATATTGCATTGGCTCATCTTAGTAGTTGTAGTCTCTAAAGCTGTATGCTTTTTTACGAAAAAAATATAACGAAACGAAATGCTCATTCAGTTCTGATCAGTCAGTTCGTTCCGTTTACAAAAGAAATGTCAACAAAAGACAAAAATCCTACTTTATTGATGCTTTTCTACAAAGTATATAGGAAAAGGGATGGAATACAATGATGGCGAGTGTGTGTGTCACGTCTGCGAAATGAAATTGAAGCTTTTAGAAAGAAAATATAACAGAAAAGTAGCAGAAAGAGAGAAAAGAAGAAACGCATGCTGGAATGGTTTAATACTGCACAAGACACAATCCTACCAACTCTAGGAGAGAATCTACCCGGGCTTATTGGCTCAACTCAGAGTTGTCTCTTTTTGCTGGTATTTTCTTTCAGCACCAAAAACTTTTTATGACTTTCCCTTATTTTAGGATGGATTAAGTAAAAAGCCGGCTGGATCTTAGGCTGCGAGGATGTTCATGAAAAAATCGGAAAGAATGGAAACGACACTCACATTTTAAGAAAAAAACGAGAAAAAATCCCATATACAATTCAGAGCAGCAGCGGGAGTGCAAAGAAATGTATAAATCCATCGTGATACATATATTGAGCGTGTGTATGCTTCTATCTGAAATGTACACAATTAAACATTTGCTCTCTCTGACGATGACTATTTCAATGCAGACGAAAAACTCCCAAACTCTAAATGGATTCAAGGAAAATGTTGATAAAACATCAAATTGCGTCCCTACACTAAATTGAAAACGGAAACTTTTTCGAACAAAATGTATACTTTATGTAAATTCTATATCCTTATGCATAGTAATAGATTCATTAAAGCTAAACTCAAAGTTATTATGTGTATACGTGCACACGAAGGTAATTATCTGTAAGACAAAAGGGGAGTAGTCCCATGTCCTATAAGCTAGGCTCGTTCCTTCACAAATTCTTCGTTGGAAAGAAGACGACACGGGTTTATTTAGTATTCATTCATTTATCATTCCATGCAAGAGTTATACTTGATTGCATCAAGTAATTGTTCCTCCTTTAATTAGATTAGTGAGCTGAGCTGTCCCCCTTTTGTGCTAAAACCTAAATGAGAGATATGTTTCTCCTACAACATTTGACCATAAAAAAGACAACTCTCATTCAAGCTCCTCTCCAATTCAGTATTTCTCTTGAGAAGCTTTGAAAGCACAGGCACATTGTAACAACGAAACAATACAAAAAGCACACACTTTCCTATAATGAAACGAAAAGAAATTGTGATGATCCATGATATCCTTTTCCCTTTAACGAGATATGCACGTTTGATATGCACATCATGATTGCTTCAATTTCTCCAGGAAAATGGAGAAGGGAAAGTTTGATGAAAGGCAAGAACTCTGAATTGTCACTTTGCAGAGAGGAGAGTGCAGGTTATTAATCCGAAAAAGCAGGCTATAAGTTGTATCACACTCAATGCATTGTAATGATCTATTTAAGCAGCTCTCATCTTGCCAATCAGACACTTAACGTGGCCTTTAGTGTTTCCTTTGCTCGTTAAAGATGACAACAGTTCTAAATATAAAGAGCAAAATAGAAAAAGAGCAGTGTACATTACATCCACCAAGTACTAGTACGGATACAAAACTTGCCCATTGTGTGCATACTCGCTATTCAGCTTTCAAAATAAGATTCTAAACTTCATGCAGCAGCACTCTACCGGATGAAGCTGGGACCTCGTCATTCTTTGAATTCAGTTAACTAATAAGTAAAGACTGACGAGGGTGCGATTTCGTTCCTCTGACTTCTA
>JAQFZW010003905.1:0-11619 GCA_034687055.1 Heteromurus nitidus | reverse complement strand
GAGGAGAAGAGAGGTAAAAGCAGGAGCAGAGACATAGGGAAAATACGAGAGAGCAGAAGGGTTCAAATTCAAAGGGAGAAGGAATTAACGAGAGAAGTTTTTTATTTGAGACTACGCAGTGTAGGTATATCTCTCTATATTTTTTAAAGCTATAAAGAAAAAGAAAAGAATGTTATTTAAAGTTTTTAACCTTTCCAGTCAGTCTAAAAGGATACGGTAGTGTACAACAATGGTGTACTAAAAATACGTACACACACACGTCCCTTTATGTATGTAGGCACATATTCCAGTGTATCTCTCTAGAAGATGACATGGATATTTTCTCTCTCTCTCTCTCTCTCTCTCTCTCTCTCTCTCTCTGAGAGAGACACGTAGCTAACAAGCCGTAAGGAGAATAAGATGGTGATGCTGCTGCGGTGGTGATGCGATAGTGGCATCACACTCCCAACTACCAGAAAAGAGAGTGTGGCTACGCAAAAAGCTAGAAAAAAAGTGGTGACTGAGCACCAGTGGTTTTTTTTTCATGATATTAAACCGAAACCTCGTAACCAGAACCACGTACCGTCTACCAGAGACCAGGCCAACTGCCACCAGCTTAAAGCTCACAACGGGGATTACTCTCAGAGAACCAAGAATGAAGAAGCAGTTCTTTTTTTTGCAAATAGCGAAAATACCTTAATACACATGAAGTAGGTATATGTACCTTAGCTAGACAAAAGAAATATCCCTTTCAGCAGGAGAGTAGTATTTCTTGTTGAAAAAAGGTAAAGAGTCACGAAACATCCGGGCACACGCATATAGCACCTTTCTACACCGGAGGACGAGAGAGAACGACCATCAGACCAACATCAAGTATGCATGCACCCAATTTCGACTTCGTGTAAAATTGCTCAAGACTTTTGGGTTGGGTAAGTCGAGAGAGAGTTCGCATCTCGCAACAATAAAATGTTTGCCACATGCACGTAATAAGTATTTACGCATAATGTAAGAGGAGAGGGAGAGAAATTGTAATTTTGTGTGGAGAAGAGCTTTTGGTGGTGTACATGCCAGAGTTTTGTCAGACTTACTGACCAAACCAAACCACGTTACATTCCAAAGATTTTTATTTTTGCATTCCCGTTCTTTCTTCAAGAAGTAAAAATTTTTGAGAGAGAAAGCAGTCAAGGAAAGAAAAATTGTCTTCTACGCACAAAAATATTTCGTGTGGAACTACAACACTCTTGTAATTTTTAAAAATAAAAGAGCAAAACCTGAATCAAAATACAGATTTGATAGAATTGGAGAATGGTTGGAAAGCACGGAAAAGTGGGAAATATTGTAATACGGTACGGTAAATACAGGTCTGTGGTCGAACTTGTATAAAATAAGTCACACATTCATTTCATAAGTTTTAAATACATAACACCACTTACCACTCTCGGACAATTCTCTCATACAATTTTTTCTTAAGATTTTTCTTCTTCTTCTTCCTAACTGTAACTTTTTAATGCAAGTAAAACTTTTGCTCATTCATTCCCCCTTTTCTTGTGTGTACTTTACTTGCATAGGGCATTGTATGGAGAGCTCACAATGGAGGAAAATTTCTATAAGTTTTTATTGTGATGATGTGTGTGTGTGTGTGTGCATGGTCACACCAAAAAACTTCTTTATTCTTATGGTTGCTAGTTTTTGTTGGAGAGTGACATCCGGAAATCCTTCATAGCCGGAAATATCAACTCGTATTTTTCTTCGCTGAATGTTAATATGTTTTTTTTTTCGTAAGAAAAAAAATCTTTATTTTGCTGTGCTGACGATAATATGAAAACATTAAAAAACTGGTTAAGCTTCTCAAAACAGTCCGCGTAAGTCCAAGCCCAAGTAATAATATTGTAACGGGAATTTGCAGTTGAAAGTGTAAACTTTTGGATTGCGATTGCGAAGGAGTTTTTCTTTGCAAGAAACTCTATTTTAAAAAAAGTGGGGACAAGCCGATGTAATGTACTAAGTGCACATAAAATTAGCCAGTTTTTCTGTTTGAAATGGACGCAAGTAGGTATTCGAAATCGAAAAGGGTATTGCTCTTTTTGCAAGCATTGTTTGAATGCAAATTACTTGGTATTAAAACATTTTAAACGATATTGTCAAGCAAATCTGCTTCCTCCGTGTGCATCTGTCACAAAATTCCATAAATGTCAGCACTACGTTTTTAGCAAAACGATATTGCGATAAAAATGCAGCAGTCTTATTTGAGGAATTGGAAGGAAACATTTTCGAAAGAAAGAAATGTGCTTTCCATTGTCATGTAAAGAATTCTTATGCACAATTAACTGAAACGACTTAATGCATTCCTTCCAAATCCTACTATCTAGTATGTTATTTTACCAAGTGCCTACGAAAAAAGAAGTTTAGTCGACGCCGAGTTTACACTTGATTCCACAACTAATTAAAAATCTCTGCACAGATTTTGTGCAAATGAGAGCCACAATTTTTTCGATGAATTATTCTTCATTCCAAAACGTCGTTACAAACTTGATGATGATAAGATTTACGACCTCCAGAACCTTCTTCGCCAACAAATAATGGAGGCAATAATGCCCTAATAAAACAGGTCCAGGTTAATTTTTTCTCTCGCAAAATCTCGATTGAAAAATTTACATGAAAAATTACCCTTTATTAGCCCAGATTTTGAAGTGATGATTGACCATTTTTTCTCTTCGTCCTGCACTAATAAATATCCCTCAAAGTCAATAGAAGATAGGCTGTAGTGAAGATAGTAATCAAGACTTTGCACAATTTAATGGGATTAGCAAGGAGCAAATAAGGGGGAATCGAGAGTGTGTTTCATTTTTCATTTCAGGTGGCTTGTCATGTTTGCACAGTAATTGGGGACCACTACTAACGCACAACCACCAAAACAACAATTCCCTTATAATTTATCCTCAGAGAGGACAGAGAATATATAAGCAAGGAAGAATTTGAGAGGAGAACGACAAAAAAACGAAATAAGAAAAGAGAAAATCCTTTGGCACGTTGGCTTTGTTTAGTGGCTCATTATATATTTAATAAGATTATCATGGTCCTACACACCATCATCGTCAACCACAGCTGCTAGCGTAAAGCTGTGTGGCATCCTCCTCTCCTCATCCATTCCTTCTTCTTCGTTCCTCTGGCATCTTTGTGCACCAGTTGGTTGATGATTTTGCTTTTTCCTTTTTGCACACGACGAATGAGTTCAAGGCTTTTTGTTTTTGTCCATTTCGTCTCTTTTGTTTTTTTTTCACGAGCATGTATGTATATATTTACAAGTGCAGTGCACTTGCTTGTTTTAAGACGATGTAATTCACTCGACTGGACAAATCACTCTAAGAAAATGAGGAAAGATCATCATGACTAGAGGCAGATTTCTCTCTCTTTTGTTCTTGCTAAAAAACCTGTACACACACAATGCTACAGTTACGGGAAGATGCAAGATATTGTCGAACTAGTAATTCAAGACAACATTGCCATTACCACTCAAACTCAACTTCTACTCGCACTTCATTCCGTCAGTCAAACTGCTACCAAGTCTCCAGAAAAGACATGAGGGTTCACAAAAAGAAGAAAAAAAAACTGGAGTGGAGTGGAGTAAAGCCGGCATAGGCATATATGAGTTTGAGTTGTGAGTTCTTTCTTATGCAATACGCTTGCCAGCTGACACCACTCGTTTTTTCTCTCCTTCTTCCTTTTTCGATATCACCCTTTTTCCTTTTCATACAAAAGCCACTTGAATATATGAACATGGACAAGGATTATCACGAGAATCGGAAATGATTCTTCACAAAAAAAACTCTTCTCTTGTAAAAATGACTGGGAGAATTGTGCATTACGACATATCTTTATAAGGATCTCGATCGTATAACAAGAGCGTTAAATATGTTTGTGTGAGCGCTTTCATATGTGATTTGTGATTTCAACTTAGTTTCAATCATGACTCTCATTCTCAGCTTTTTTTGTGTGGAATGACGTTACACCCGTTTCATTCGAGCATGTTGTGACTTTTTTCGCGTCTGCTCTGGCGCTTGTTTGCCTGAAGGACTTTTTAGCAGGTAATTGGGCCTTGTTTTATCCCTCCACTGGGCTACTTGGCTACTGAAGCCAGTTTAACATTTTTTTATTGTAATCTAGTTTTCATTCTTCGGAGAGGGTAGCATATATTTTTTGAGGAAAAACCGGTGAAATGACAAATGAACCCTCGTCAAAGTCACATCTCGTTTTCGTACATCAAACGTGGACTGACGTGGAGGAAAAAATTGTGACATTTATGTACCCAAGTAGAAAACAAGGACCTCCTTGGTCACTCCCAACTCCCAAGTTTCACTTTTTTTTGCATTATTCAATGTTTGCAAAAAATATAGTAATTTTTATACTTGACGAAAGAGAAATGGGGACACAGAAGGTAAAGTTTCAGTTTTAAAGTGTTTTTATTGGAAAGGCACACTTTTCGCAAATAAAAAAAAGTTTTATGAGAAATTACCCCCACGACAGCTATTTTTAGTCTCGAGCGTAAGTAATGAAGGTAGCACGAGGAAAATTGCATCGAAATACGAAAAAATATGGAGGTCATGTAAATCATCAAAATCATCAATCATTGCTCGTTTCAGCAATTTATGCAAACAAACTTCCTCTGCCACTACCATCACAAGATTCACAAGAAAAAAGGGAACGCGCATATATTTCGTCTTCGTGAAGGAAGAAGTAGGGTTGTGCACGGGCGGGCAGGCACGCAAGAAGAGCTCGGTTTTGTATGAGTCCTTCGACTTTTTTTATTAGTATTTCTTCTGCTGAAGAAAAAAAACTGGTGAGGGTTTCGTTCGGAGGAGAAAAAAAACTTAATTAAACGAGGAAAAGAAAGCTAAGTAGGCGAGAGCGGAGAGAGCAAGTCCTTCTTTCATCAATCCTTCCTCCCGAACCAATAACTACGGCAATAAATCCTTGTACTGGCACTTCCTTTTCCCTTTTATTTCCCGTCGTGGCGAAGTGTAACGCAATATAAACGTGTGGCTACACCAATTCTATACTCACTGGTACATATCAGCACCAGCACCAGCAAATAGAGTATTTTTATACGAAACGTAAGTATTTATATATCATCGCTTCAAGCCAAAGCCAAGCCACAGAGAGAAGTCTAAAGGGTGTTACGTTTACTAAAGGCAAAATTCTCAAACCTTATATCCCTTCTTTCTACTTCTCTCTCATTCGCCTGCCAGAACTTATTTCCTTTTTGAGAAAAACAAAAACTCTCATGCACACTTTTTTTCTTATTCGAAGGAACACTGCAGAAATCGTTTTAGTTTTTTACCTCGTTTAATCGTAAATAGAAACGGAGGCGAGTCCTAAAGTCTTGACGAGTTTGGGATATACTCAAAATTAAAGTAATGGCGAGTTGATTGCTTTTGTTCATTGCATGCAAATTGCACTTAAAATAGAGCTAATTTGCACTTTGCACATATACAATATAGGCTATAGCTATAGGCGATATGTATACCCAACAACCCAACTTTAAATGGGTTTCACAGTTGACGACGACGACAATGAAACAAGTAAAAGTTTTTTCCTCCGTCTTTTTTGGCATGCAGCCTTTTTTTTAAAACTTTATAGAAAAAGGTGATAATAGTGCAATGCTTCAATAGAATCAATGAATGACTCAAGGGCTTTTCCCCTTTGAAAATAAAAAAAAATATGTATTGAATTGAAATTGAACGGTGATGTTGGTGGAGTGTGGTGCGAGTATATATCTAGTCAGAGTAAATTACCCAGTGGAATGTGTTCTCCTCCTCCTTTGTTATTTGAAATGACTGTAAATTACTTACTTTCAATGAAAATATATAATACTACATGTTTTGAATATGGTACAAGGGATATGCGTGCATCCGCATAATGGATGGATTGATGTGATTTATAACAAAAAGAAAATAAACGGGAATCGATTTGATAGAGTTATTTGTTTAGGAGATCATTATAGTTATTTAGAGTTAATCATGATTTGTTATCACAATGAAGTGTGTATATATCCCATTTATGTACTAACGCATTCTTGTGCATTTTTGCACACAAGACAAATTTATTATAAAAATGGTTCAAGTTTGATTTTCTGATATTGCTGAGGAGCTGAGCTGAACTAAAAGTGCATTTCTGACAAGTCACTTGATGATGATGTGGCAGTCTGTTTGGACGGAGACGTGGAATTCATAACAAAATAATCATATCCATTTCCATGAATCACGAAAAAATTACCAGCCTCGACAGTATTACTAAACTCGCTAACACTGGCTACTTAAAAAGGTTGTAGTGAAATACACACCCGCTTCTCATTCCTTCGATTCCCCTTCTTCGTGGGAGCAATGTACCTAACCTGACTTGTCATGATGTAGTCCATGGGAAAAGTTCCCACGGGGAAGGAATAGTGTAGGAGTGAGTAAGAAAAAAAACATAGCAAGGAGCAAAACCCAACATATAATATACAACTCCTCCACTCCACGTACATTATATACTCACCACGAAATAAACGAAGTGAAGACAATATTTCTGTGTGAATACCACGATGAAGATGATACCATTTTTTTCAAACAATACCAGCATTGTTTTAGCTTCAGTTAGAGTTGTGGGTTGACTCAAGTCAAGACTCAAGACCAATATTTTACACAAGCACTCCATTTTCCATACTTTTTTTTATCTTCTCCTCATTTCTCATCTAATTTAGCATTGTCAGACCAAGTATACTTCCATGTATTATCATCGTGGCTAATCATCTTTTCGTATGGTTCTCCTTCTCCATATCTAATTCATGGGAATTTTTAGTAGAGTATTGGAATTGCGTCTTGAGGAGAACTGAAACTTTAAGAATTAAAAAAAATTCATTGTTATTATAGTCTTGTGGATACTTTTGGGATGGAGTTAAAGCGCAAAATATATTTAGTGATTTATACGTATTTTTACAATAAGATAAGCAGCATTCCATTGCATCATCAACAATAAAAAGGTTGTATAATATTTATTTTCAAAAAATGGATTACACGCACTGATGTGCATTCCTTCACTTTTTAAATATAAACTGGCATTAAGCCCTTTGTGATATGATGTAATACGAAATGCACACACAAAATATTTCTACTGAACATGCAACACTTAATCCCATGTGGTCATATATGCAACTTTGTAGGAGTTGAGGAAAATGTCATTTTACAACCCGCAAAACTTATTGTTCCCCTTCTGATGCTGATCCTAAATTTATGATAATCCTGTGTCACTCTCTCTCCTTCTCTCAGAGGTATTGTATGTAAATAAATATATAACTCAAGAGGACATGGTAGGAGCAACTAGAATGTGTCAGCGGAACAAAGCAAAAAAAAATGCTGGTTCGTATGAAGTAATGAAAAGGACTCATTTGTTAGTAATAAGTTCAGCACAATATCATAAAAAAATTTGACGTTGACCAAAAGCCCCGAGATGAACATAATCGTCAATCCTTTGTCTGAGAGAATGAGCTAAAAAATCCTTGTAAGAACCTTTTCTTAAACTGAGGAACACTTTTTTGTGCAAGGTACAAAAACTTACATTTTTTTCTCAACTTCCCTTTTGAACTGGTGCATGTAGTGGATGAAAACGCAATTGTGTTACATTAACCTGTCCACTTTTTCGAGCTTTCACATGAGAATGAGAAGTCGTCCAATTGTTACCGCACACTGCCGTTTTTTTCTCGTCTGACGAAAGACAGTGGTGGAATATGGTACGACGACGACATACAAGTGCACAGGGTATATATATTATGCAGTTGCTTGCACACATATGTGTCTTCTGGCTTTTCTGGGATGTGTCAGAACCACACAGCACGCCAAGCCAAGAAAATCGACCGCAACGGAGAGAGAGAAGCGAAAAAAGCTGTGAGAATTTGAAAACAGAGTAACTCTCTCATAAAAATTGTGGTATGGCCCTCATCCGGGGCCAGAAGCGTAATGATGATATGATGAGGATAATGATAATCATAAAAAATAGAAGAGAATTGAAATAAGGGCTACTGTCATGCCGCTACTAGATGCTATACACCTCTTCGCTACACCTCGTGTTTGTTCACGAGTTTAAGCGACTTGTCGTGCATGAGAACTGAAGAATAGAGAGAGACGAAAAAAATACTCAAGAGCAGGAGGATAATTTCTTTGACTTCTTTGAGTGTGTGTCTTCTTCATCTTCATTACCATATAGCTCATATGTTCACGTATGAATATATATGGTTTTTTTTGCTACAAAAGACATTAAAGAAAAGTGTTCCTAATTTGATTCCCAAAAGAATAATCACATTCACAGGGTTTGTGTACGAGATACATATGTTGGACGCACAAATTCTAATTCTCTGTGGCTATTTTCGTTCAGGTACCAAGTCCCAACCCCTATCCCAATGCTACAACTATTTCGGACCGAAAGAAAATTAAAATTGAATTACATATTATAGTAAGCATAGATCCATACAAAAGTTATAGGAAAATATTTAGTATAATTTTCTCTACTTTATCACTTTTCTATGCATGCATTGTTGCAGAATTAGAGGCATTTAGGGAAATATATTTTATCACTTTTTGCTCCTCGTACTACCGTTCCTTTTTGATGATGATGATTGGCCGTGGACATTCTTTATCTGAATAAAAAAATCGTAGTATTAATATTATGAATGCTATCAGGCGTACAGTTCAAGAGCAGCGGACACTCCTGGCCGTAGTCGTAACTCTTGGAATTATGTATATATTTTTGTATCCTTCCTCAGTAAATGTCAAGCTGTCAAGGATAATCAGAAGGTTCAGCACAAAAGTCCAAGTTTAAGTGCACTATTTTGCTAGCACAATAAAGCATTCCACATACCTACATTCGTGAGCTTATAAACTGAAAAGTGATACAGTGTATGAAAGATACACACAACACATACTTGCGTAACAATGTCACTCATGTACATGTGCACATGTATAAGAGAGGGACGGCAAACAAACGATCAAACAGGTAAGATAACAGCCGGAAAGTCTAGCTGCGGCAATGAAAGGAAGTTGAATTTTTTATGGATGAAATGCACTATAATACATTACATATGGGGTGCATATACATAGCCGCATTTTTTATGAACAGGATTATTTTTGTATGTTGGATTAGGTGGTTGTATATTACGAGGCTTCGTTTCATCCATGAGCACATGTTATTGGATATGTATCCTATTCTTCTTGTGGGACAAACATCGATACATACTTTTTAAGGCTTGTATTAAAAAAGAGAAAGAAGAGAGAGAGAACAGTTGTGGAAAGATTGTTGTAAGTTTTTGTAATGTGTGTGAATTGTGAATTTATCATTCCCACTGCACCACCACCAACACACCAACAGCTTACTTTAGTATATTCTTGACTACATTTTTTTTCTGCGGGTGTATGGATTCTCTTCAGCCGAGGAGAGAAGAACTTAGAAAAGCTCTTAGAATACAATATATTACATTTAAAAAGGGGTTCTAGACTTGGGAAGGTATATAGTTGGCAAAGAGAAGAAAATGAGAAGTTGTGTGAGTTTGAGAGTAGCCAAAGGAAAAGACACACCACAACACTTATATATGTTTTATCCAATTTTTCTCTCTCTCGTTCTTCCCAGTATCTACGAACAGTATTATAGTAGCACAAGGAACGTATAACGAATGCGTTCGGGGTTTGTGTACAGCAGTAAACTATGAATTAGGGACGATAAAGAGACAAACTTAGGGATATATCTTTTCGCAGGAGAGAAAAAAAGTGAGAGAAAAAAGGGAAATAGAGAAGACTAATGATTTTAAAATTACTCTGTACACGTCGTGTATGCACTTGTATTACAAATATATATTACGCTCCGTGCGTACCTAAGAGGCTTAAAAAAGAAAAAAAAGAGAAAGAAAAAATGTGTATATTTATAACGGCTACCTGTTGGATTCTTTTTTTTTGTAAAAAACCATTCCGAAACATAACACGAAACTCATAACATTTTTTCCCATGCGGCAGGCAATGTCGCTACATCGTCGTCGTCGGTGAGCCTTTTCACTGCAATTATAGATGCAATATACAAAAGAAGCGAGTCAGTGTCAATGAATTTACTGTCAATAGTAATAATTGGTTTTTGCCACCGAGCGTAGTGTGTAGCTGTGAATAAAACGAATATGTCGAAAGAGAATTTTTTCTTCTTCTGCTTTGATGGTGATGGCTCGTTATGTTTGTATGCAGTGATCAATTACGGATATGTATTCATTGTGCTAAATGAGGAAAGGTAAAAAGGGGTAACGCGGAGGAAGAGGATGAAACTGCCTTCGTTTGACTGCATGCCTAGAATATTCTAGGAAGCAATTAAGACGTTGAAAAGAGGAAAATTCTGTAATGACTTTTCTTGATTGAGATAAAAGAAATGCCGTGTGTTACATTGGCATGTATCTACGAAGCCTTTCAATGACACAAAACTTCAATCTAATACCTATTCGCTCCACAGACCTGTTGTAGATGTTTAGCGTACGGATTTTGTTTTAAATATTGGAAGTCGTTGTAAACCATCACTTGACAAGTTTAGGAGAAACCTTAAGGGAATCATGAAGAATGTTCATGGACTAAAATTAGCACTGAAACGTACATTTACCACACACATTTAAAACAATGTCATGTACACTTGATCGATTCCAAGGAAGTTCAAGAAGAACACGATAAATTAATTATGAACAAACCAAGAAATGCTAAAAAAAATCCCGATTCAATAAAAGTTGTAGATTGTGCACACAAGTGGAACGTAAAGGTCAATCAATAAATTTAAGGACAAGGCATATTTAGCCTAATGTGTTGTACATTTTCAAGTTCAGAATTAATTGCGATTTATTATCTTTTTTATAATTTGGGCAAATTACGATGTACAGGATTCAATCGTTGCTCTCATTTTAAAGAAGTTATTTATTCGTTCGTAATTCACTCACACCCGAACGAATTTTGAGAAAAAATAGACTTAAATATTCAAAGAAGGCTTGTGAGCACAATAAGTTCATCAAAAAGGTGACGGTTTTTCGTGGAATATTCTCGTCGTTGTTGACTTGAGTATATTACGTAAAAATCCCTTTACGTCTTTTAAAAGCGAAAACTTATTCAAACGAGCTAACTTCACAGAACGACATAATAATAAAAGGATACCACAAAATCCTAGAGAAGAAGAATTTTTTCTCTCACTGACGAACACTAACGTATTTTTATTTGCTTAGAAAAAGTGGAAAAAGAGTTTTGAATGAGCAGCGTGCATAACTTAACACCACGTCATAATAACACGTCAAGCATGCATGACAACATTGAAGCCAAGTGCTCACAAAAGAAAAAGAAGTCATCTCCGATTCATCTTCAACGAGACAGGATTCAAAAAAAGACGAAGTTCCTCTCTTCTTCTGCATGAGTCGCGTTGAGGAGGAAAAAATTTATTTTATTTTTTCAAAAGAAATCAAAAGTCAAAACAAGAAAATTTTGTGAACTGTACTGCGTAAGCTACATACACGGACGTTGGAATAAGATTTAGGTGGCGATCCGTACTACTTTCGGCAGTACAGTACTACTTTTCAGACCCTGTACTACACAAGTAGTACATGTA